>WSYH01006951.1:0-32781 GCA_036426205.1 Ascaphus truei
TTCTCCCGGCTGGGAGGGAGAGAGAGTGGCCAGCCAGCCCTCATGGCTGGCTGGGCCTGTAAGATCTGATGCTCCAGGCTCAGAGAGCAAGCACCATCCAGGGGCCTGGTATCCTCTGATGACCCTATGCACTGCTGTAAAGAAGATCTACAGTGAATGCTGAATAAAGATCCCTTTTGCTTCATCATACTCCTGTTTAAATGTCAGTCCCTGGGCAGGAGGGAAGAACTGTGCTTTAGTGGGGGACTGATCTCTGGACATCCTGGAGCCCACTACAGCTAGAGGCGGTAAGTACCAAGAAGAACATCAGTGATCATCAAAAGCTTGTCCTAGTCTCCTCACAATGGCAGACGACCCAGCTCTCCTGATCCTCACAGGTACGCTAGCACCACACCTTGTAGCAGAATAACATCTCCCAGAGGAAGGGGAAACAGTGCTATATATGTATACATATACATGTAGATGCACGTGTGTAACTATTTTCCACACGGATGCCCATTTCTATACGAGTGCCCCGTCTACACATATTTTCTCTTATAGATATGGAGCAAAGACATATTCGATTGAATAGATTCATACATAGGTATTCGTCTTTATATCAATTTATATTTATCTATAGCTATTTCTGATCTTATCATTTTTCCAATAAAACTATAGATTTATATATCTAACAATAATGTCATTCAAATTATACGACATTTATAAGTACTCATTGAGACACTTGTACATCTGCTAGACCTTTGTCTTTGTGTACGTACTTGTTTATCAATTCCCTTACAGGTATATATATTACAGCCTAATAACTTAATCACCTGTAGGGTTGGCCGATATCAACTTTTTCACCACAATAACGATATTAAGAAATGTATCGCGATAACGATATATATCGCAATAAATTTGTTAAAATAAAAGTCTAAAATGTTCTAGTAAATCTAAATAAAAAGTGTTCTCAAAATAAAACCCTTTCTGTGTCTGCACTTCATCTTTTCTCACCTAAATTAAGATCCCCCTCACCCCATCACTCTGAGCTACACTGCTCCCATCACTCTAACTTCCCCCTCATCCCAGCACTCCTACCCTGAGATAGTCCCTCCATTTAAAAACACATTTATAAAATGTAAAAAAAAATATTAAATAGATTTTTGACAGTTAAAAATGGTCAAAAAATCTGTTTTAATACATTTGATACATTTTCATAAAGGGTTAGAGTGATGGCATGAGGGGGATGTTAGGGGGATGGAAGCAGTGTAGGTGAGAAATGGTGAAGTGCAGGCATGGCAGGGGGAGTTACGGGTCTCATAGGTAGACGCAAAAAACAGAAGTACCAACTGAGAAGAAAATCGGGGATTGAACGATCCAGGGCCGCTCTTCATATAGTAGCATAGAGAACTTACGAGACAAGAATAAAAACCCAAAACGGGTCAAATAAAAAACAAGACACTAATAAGCCATGTAACGTTACTATCTAGCAGAATTAGTATAACCTGTTCTGTTTGCAACGATATCTCCGCTTGAGTGCGTGACCGAATATACTAAAGGATGACAATACAGTTAATAAATTCACTCTACAGTGTAAGAAAACGAACCTCACATTCAGAAGTGAGTACCAAAATCAAAGATAGAAGGAACGCTGCAAACTCTAGGAGATATGTATGGGTTGAACCATAAAACTAATCCATCTAAGATGTCCCCACTAAAACCAACAAAGATAACGAATGACTCATCCGCTCCTGTAATGCCAAAAAAGCAAAGATAATATAAATTCAGCATCGATACCCTTATACTGTGCCCCTATGCTGAAAATGCGATTTGAGGTACGGGGGAAACCCAAAATGTTACACCACCAAAAAACAAAAACAATGGAGAAAACCTAATACTTTTAATGGGCATAAATAGTCAGAAAAGAAAAATCCCCTAATGAGGTATAGGATCATCCCCTATAGATCCCCGTTACTTCACGCCTCTACCACCATATCTGACTGTGACAAGAAAGTCCCTGCTTAATCTGGTACTGCTCACAAAAAAAAAAAATACAACTAGCCTTTTCCCTTTAGAGGCTTAACTCTTCCCCTCTCAAAAAAACTCAAAAATCCAATTGCCAATGTAAAGGTACCACCAAAACCCTAGCCAAATTGAAATTAATTTTCATTGTGGAACACTGTTGTGTCTGTTTCTAAACAAGACCCTAGAAATTTCCTGCCTCAAACAATCCCAAACTGGAGCGTGCTGCGACGTGATTCTAATACTTTGGTCCATCTTTCTCACGGCACCTGACCCAAATGAACTGTAACCTATTGACTATTCTGAAAGTCTCAAATCTCCATGACACAACACGAAACTGGACCCCACTATCCTAACACTACTGATTCAGATTTAGATCCCAGGTATGGGAATTGGCCTATACTCCTCCAACCAAAAAATCTTCTTAGTGGGAAAAAAAAATCTTATCAAAAACAAAAAAAAAGTCTCCGAACATTGACAAAAACGTAACAAGAGTGACCTGCGCAAAGGTAACATGAGGTAGAAAGTTAAATGTAAAAATAAGGATTAACAAACCCTTAAATAGAATTGCAAGACTTGGCTTCTTTCAAACTTTAAAAAATTTTCGGTTGTCATGCCATGACAACCTCAATAGTGGTCCTATACTTTGTTATTCAAATTGTTAAATTTATTAGAGACATCATTGTAAGCTTAACATGACCAGACCATTAATCCGGGTTTCAAAATCGAGGGCACAGTCCCTGGTTTTTAATGAACTGTGCTGGTGTCCAGAAATAGTTAATTAATTTCAACAATTGTCCTGTATTTTTGTGCAGAGGATTGGAGGAGGGAGAATGGAAAAGGGGGGGAAATGAGTAAAGGTCGCAAACATTGAGGGGTGGGGTGACAGATATGGTAGAATGAAAGGGGGTATGAGGGACGGCTGGAAAGAACTAAGTTGAGGAGAGATCCTTGGGTCGTTGGTACAGGACGCTCGATGCTACGGGGCAGTACGAGCAGCATGGCGCGAATTGCCTGCGCTCTGGAGCTGTGGGAGTAGAGCATAAGGCGAAAGGTGCCGGGGCTAACCTGGCGCTGGTGTCGACTGGAGGTGCGTGCGCCATTGGCGCTGGGCAGATCGAATATGCGGCGGAGGACCAACCCAGCGACAAAAAAGCCACAACCTAAATAGAACACGAACTCCATAAAAACAGGCGGGCTCGCGACCTCTGCGTCAGCCTGTTCCATTTAACGCTTGGTTGGTTCTCCTTCAGCGAGGCGCCTGTATGGTACAAGTCTCCGGATTGGCAGCAGTTGTGTGCAGAGAAATGAGCACAAGCAGAGTAACGGCACGAGCGCATTTGGTGATGTCAAAAAAAATTTATTTTAATAATCGAATTTATTTGAATAAGTTTCAAACTGTTTTATTACTTTTTAAAAATCTAGTCACCCTATACTGTATATGAACAAAGTCCGTGAAATTAAAAAGACAGACAATATTAGTAATTTAAGTAGTTCCGTGTATGGGATTCAATTATTATTCAACAGGAACCAAATCAAGGAGTAATGCAGTCACTATACAAACCAACTTAAAAATTCATTTATCGAATGCACAACCGAAATGTGTACATGGGAAGGACCTCAATAATCAAAATAAAATGTCTTCAAATACATTATCAATAACACATTACAATGTGGGTACATTATAGTACAAAAGAACAAGTAAGAATCCCAATCCCAACACATAATGCACAGGTCCTAACAATAGCTGCTTTAATTGACCATCACAGGAAACAGCCAAAATTTATTACCACTGGACCTATTTGCAGCCGCAAATCTGCCAACGGGCAATAATGGTTTATTGAAAAATATAATCTAACACACAGCTATATCATAAAACAAAAGGGAGGTTGGCCTGTCTCTGCTAAATGTAAATTCACAGTTCTTACAACAAATGTCTTATATCCTAACACAAACAAAAAATAACATTAGTAAACAGCAATCCAGCAACCCTCAGAAAACTTGTTGCGTTGACAACCGGAGAGAAAGAAAAGTGACCAACTGTTACGCCGGAGTAGCCCGGCAGACCAGACCATGTCCCCTAGAACTGAGGTGGCAGGTATGAACCAAATCAAACACCACCAGCACAGAGGCGAGGGACGTGATCCTGGTGTGGTATTAGATGTTGCCAGAAGAACACAGATGGGGAGTGTATTGACGAAAAGAATCTTGTCGATAACCAAAAAGCGTAAATTTCAAAAGAAAAAAAACCATAATCAATTTTCTTTTCCAAGTTGCAGGAGATCAAGGGTAAATAGAGAACGTATGAAAATGAGGGGAATTCAGATTATGCCTTGGATCCGAAGGGAGCCAGAATGTAACGTAAAAAACAGGAAACCAATTCCGAAGTCAGAGCCAAAGGGGCGTAGTCCTGCGCAAAAGCCAAAAAAAAAAAAGCGTCTAAACCCGAGAATCATCCAAGAACAAGACAACTTTGAAACCCAAACAAATAAACAACAACTATTGACGAGAGCGAGAAGAACACAGAACCATAGAAGGGTATATAAAGCCTGTAACCATCCAACCATGGAGAGGGGCCGTCCTGAGGAGCCCGGGAGCTTCAGTGCTTGGATCATGTAGACTGAGCTACAGCTGACAGACTCTCCGTCAGCCAGATTAATAAAGATAACCATTGTGTTTTTGTGGTATCGATCCTGATTGTGGATAATATCAAGGGCTGGATTGGATGGTGTGCACTGTAAAGAATCAGCAAACGTATATGACATGAGGAGGCAGCAACGTGTGTGCGCATCAAAAGTGTGCATACGCGGACGTGCGATTACCTGCGAAAAACCGACGGCTTGCGGCGTATAGCGTGTGAGGAAGAACCAATCGGGGAGAAACGTCCAACCCAGATTTGCCTACAAGAAGGTGAAATGTGATGAAATGAAAAAAAGCTGAGAAGGTGCTTGCGTGGTTGTAGTGATAGGTCTGAGCAGTGTACGGAGACAGAGAGCTGAGCTCCGCCTGAGGCGCTGATGCGCTCAAAACATTCCTAACCAAAAAGTATACAAACCCCTCATTTCAGGCTCGCCAAAATCAGGACGATCCAAGAACGTCTTGAAAAAAAAAAAACAACATTAAATTTCCTCCTAAAAGAGTAATCTTCACAAAGGAGGCTGGGCGCAAAAAAAAAGATGGGGATAGTCTTTGAAAGCGGAACCCAAGACCATCTCATCCATCTTTGTCCTAAAAACCCACAATCCATTGGACAAAAACTGAATCTTCCAAAACCCTGGAGCTGCGAAGAGTGCGCAGTAAGATCATGGTACCGAAGTCTTATAATCCTCGTAAAATTATTGAGTACCAGCCAAGTGGACTGGATGGCTGGACTGCTGGTCTGTTTGAAATGAAAGAACGACTGGAGCAATAAATGGGGTTTAATTAACGCGAGGCATTGAAACGTCTGGTATCAAACTCAATGGCTGGTGGTATTTCCAAAAAGCTAAACGTCCACTAGAAAAAATAGTATAATCTGCTCCATGACGGGACAAGGGTCCCAAAAATCTAAAGACCAGTTTTAGGGGAAAGGACAAAATACTCAAGCTTGAACAATGTTCTTTGACGAGAGCAATAAACAAAAAAATCCCCTGGCTTGTAGTATATTGGGTGCCCGGCGAAGACTGTGGCGATTGGCGCTGAAAGTCTAGCAGTATACAGGCATGCCTTGTGAAAGAGAAAACTTTATGTTACAAGAAAACAAAATATGGAACCAAAGGTCATTGGAGGTTGGAAATCCGTTCGTGACTGACTCAACCCCGCCGGTACCAAGCCAAAAAAACCCAGAAGCCAATTGGAAAGGGTATGCAAGGAATGGTACAGTGTGTGGGGGCTGGTGGGTAACATGTGGATGGAACACTGGGCGCGAAAAAATTCCCAATTAATAAATTAGAAATTGGTGTCCTTAGTGACACAAAAAAAACCATAATGAACCAAATAAACTTACAAAAACCACAAGTGGATAATCACAATAAAAAATAACAAGTTGTAAACCAATGCCTCTCAACTTCCCTCTGGATGAAGGAAAAACAACAAAATTTATTTCCAAGTCCAACACCAAGGGAATTATAAAATCTTTAATCTTTGGGGTTGAGAGGAACGCAGTATAAGCATCATTGATATGTGAAAAAATTAAAAATCATATCTATGCAGAGGGTAGATCACTGCTAAAAAGATAATCAATATATGAAATGAACTCAACAAAAATCAGTATTAATATTCTGGCATCTATCAGAGATCCACTCTCTCTGACTGGAAGCAAACCTTTGGAATAAGTAGCTGGGGTCAAGGATGTCTCTCAGTGGGAGTGGATAATGCAAGTGAATGAACGCCCAAATAGTGCATACTGGTATAACTATAAAATATGTATTAGGTCAAAGAATAGTAATGGAAACTCACATTTTCCAATAAATTAAATGGATGGTGGAGAGAAACCGACCGATAGAAGGATGGTGAAATTGTAAGGCATGCTGCTGCTGCCCTGTTCTCCCGTCACTTAACCTCCAGTGTAGTTCCCATCAGTCTCTGCCGCGCTTTCACTTCCGTTTTCGCGTCAAGGTGAGGTCAGAAGGTCCGAAAATGGTTAGTGTCACAGTATATTGCCATCCTTCCTGAAGCAATTCTCTCCAAAACTCTAACTCTACTGCATGGTGCGACGCTAGAGTTAGATTTTGGAGAGAATTTTGCGCCTGAAGACTGGCAATCTACTGCTGACACTAACCCATTTTGGCTTCCTGCCCTCCACCTGTACGCGAAACCGGGAAGTGGAACGCTACGGCAGAGACTGATGCGGCAACTACACTGTGAGTGTTAAGTGATAATTGAAGGCACCTGGCAGCAGCCTACACTCCACCCCCCTTCTATCGGCGGTTCTCTCCAGCCACCCATTGAATTATGGAAAATGTGAGTAGTTTCCTTTACATTTGTGACTAATACATATTATAGTTATACAGTATGGCCTATTTGTGGTTTTCCTTTCACTTGCATATCTCCACTCCACTGATAGACATCCTTGCCCCAGCTACACAAAGGGCTCCAGTCAGAGAAGAGATGATCTCTGACATGCATTAATATAATACGATTTGGTGAGTTTTCATTTCATATATTGATTATCTTTTTAAGCAGTTGATCTACCATCTGCAGATAGTATATTTTTAGTTTTTCACATATCACGAGCTTATCCTGCGCCCTCCTCAACCCCAGAAAGGGAGGGTGAAACCCATAATTGACAAAAATGGAGATTCTCGGTGGAATTTCACTCGGGCCGAATTGCCCGCTTACTCTGCCCACGGGAGGATTTGGGGACCACTCGCCCTGGGAATCGGAGAGTAAACCTCTGTAGGTATTTCTCCAGCTACTGGTTATTCTCTCTGTCCGGTCATTGGCGTGGGGGTGGTATGCAGAGAGAAATAAGAACAATTCCCAGTCTTTTAGTGAAGGTCTCACAGAACTTTGAGACGACTGGGATCTCTGTCCCGAGACATGGAAGACGTGAAGTGGCCATGGATCCTAAAGATTGCTCGGAGAAAATTGTTTCTAGGGCGGGAGAGGATGGCAGTCCCTTGAGGGGGAATGAAGTGGCCATCTTCGAAACCTGTGTTACGCAACTAAAATATAGTGTGAAGCCCCTAGACCTGGCGGTCGACTAGACATCCATGGAGATATGGGACATTGACGGCGTGGGATGCCCGGCCATTGGAGAAGAAGTCCTGAGGTCCTCTGGGAAGTCTTGTTCTTGTGGGCTCATACAGGATCCCGCGCGAGTGTATTCAGCAATGTCTTTAGACATACTGGGCCACCAAAAGGTTCGAACGAATTACGTCTAGACTTCCTTCTGAACCCGGTTGACCTGCGGGTGTAGAGATTGTCCCCAATCTATGACCTCTGGGATGAATCGTGGGCGAGACGAAGTAGCCTGTGAGAGGGGATCGCCCGTGTTTGAATGGATCTGTTTGCTGGGTCCCTTTTTATCTTGTCTAGCGATTTGAAGGTGGAAGTAGCCAATTCTTTTGTTATGGTAGGATTAGTTTCCAAAGTTCCTCAGGCCTGTCTTTCGATGAGTAATTGTCTGGACAACCATCGCTTCGCGTTCCCTCGTTCCCCGGATATAAGATGGTTGATAGTTGAAGCGAGGAAAAAAAGTGCCCAGCGAGCTTTGTCGATGACCGGGCGGACTTGCTCTTGCATTATAAAGTAAAATTTTTGTGGTCCGTTAAAATAGAAAAGGGCTCCCTTGACCCTTCCAAACAGATGTCTCCACTCTGGTAGTGCCATTTTATTAACCCCAATAACTCTCTTTGCCGACGTCTAATTCTCTCGGCGGAGAAAATCTTGAGAATCGCACAAGGGGGTGGAAGTTTATCCTGGGGCGAGTAACCTCTGTGTAGTACTAGCCCCTTGCAACCCGCAGTCCGATGCCGTCAACTCTATGACAGAAGGGCAGATCCGTGTTGGGGTGGCGGGATCGGTGCGCGGGCGAATGCCTCTTTAAGGGCCGGAAAGGCGGAGATAGCTTCGGCGGACCAGGCATATGATCACCCTTCCTAGTCCAACATGGTGATGGGGGCCACTAGAGTGAGAATTGCAATGAACTTCCATAGTATTCGCAACTCCTAAAAACGCTGGATGCCTGAGTCTCTGGTCTGGGCCATTCCGTACGGCCGTGAATTTTACCTGGATCCATCAAACAGCCTTCGTCCGAAATAATGTAGCCCAGAAATTGGTAGAAGCGTTGATGGAAGTACACTTCTCTAGTTTGGCGTACAGGTGATTTTTAGTAGACGTGAGAGGAGCGTAACGAGGGTGTGACGAATGTGATCCTGGAGATTTTTGGAAAAGCATCAAAATGTCCTCTAAATAGACAATAACGAAAATTTGAGCACCTCCCTAAATAACTTAATTACTAAAGTCCCTGAAGACAAAGCCGTGGCTTTCATAACCCAAAAGCAGTAGGAGGTACTCTACTGCCCCGTGTGATAGGTTCGGGTGTTTGAAGGCTTCTTTCACTTCGTCGCCCGCCTGATGCGGACCAATTTGTAAGCCCCACGGAGATCAATTTGGAAATATCTTAGCCCCACGCAGTTATTCGAAGAGTTCCGTGATCAAGGGGAGAGGAAGCGGTTCTTGATGTTGATAGACAACCGTTCAAGCCCCGGTAATCAATAACATGGCCTCTAGTACTATCCTTTTTTCACGAAGAAGAACCCTGCTCCCCGCCGGGGAACTGGAGTCCGTATGAATCCTCTCCAATATTCTCCTTTATGTAGTCTTCCATGGCTGAGACTCAGTATCGACAATTGTTAAGTCCTTGTACTTGGGCAAGTTGTATCCTGGGACCAATCGATGGGCGAATCGAGGACCGATGATGAGGCAATTGTCTGAAGGACCTTGTTAAGACCTCCGGAAATGGTGATACACATGGGGAAGAATGAGTCCTGAGTCATTGTTTAGCCAAGAGTTTGGACCTTCCTGACCTCGGTTCTCCAGGCGATGGGTGTAGGTGAGACCCCGTCAATTGTAGGTTTGTTCTTCTGCAACCAAGGTAGCCGGGTTACTGGCGTACCTGGGGCCTGGATGGCGTCAAGACCAGGGTCTCGCTGGTGAAATGATAGGAGGAGAGGGTCCGGTCTTTACGAGATTAAGGCTGGAGACAAAGAACGACCGTCCTCCCAACCAAAGGCAATAGGTTTGGGCCTTCAGTTCACCAAATTAGCCTGTTCTGTCTGGCGAATCGAGGTCTACAAGTTTCCTCTAAGCACCGGAGTCGATAAGGCAGCAGTAGATGTACGAAACTCAGAACTCAGCGCCTTGCGAGAGAGATAGGAATCGTACGTTTTCTTAGGCATGCCGTCCTTGGGGAGGGGACTAAAGAAGATAACACCCAGTGGGAAGCCCTCCATACTCACTTGGGGGAAGTGTTCCCATTTCCTCCCGGACCGTAAAGGGGCATGGCACGGACCAATTGTTCAGGGATCCACAGTAGAAAAGAGTCCGCGGCTAGCGTGTGTTGTCTCGTGATTCCGGATCCTGTTGCACCCCCTATTGCATTGGCTCGGGAGCTCCAGTTCATCTGCTGCGAAGGAGGCAGTCTAGAACCAAGGAGAGTTCGGGAATGGGTGCTGGAAGTTTATGCCGGGCATTCTGATGCTCCGAGCGTCGTACCTGGATGCGTTGACAATGCGTACGCCAAGTGCGATGAGCGCCTCCAATTGGTCGCCTGGTGCCGAGGCAACGCTCCTTGATGGACTCCGAGACCTTTGCAAAAGCGGACGAGCGTCTCTTGTCCCAGTCGTCCCCTCGCGGCGACGCGTGCGAAACTCCACTTGCTACTTGTCACCGATCTTCGCCCCTAAGTCATCTGGAGGTGGTGAAACAGACGCCCATCTCCCGGTGCAGGAAACAAGACTTGTCGAAACTCACCCTTGAAGGCTGGTAGTCTGGGGTTCCAGGTCCTGGCGTCAACATGCCAACGTGCAAGATGCCCATCCAGCGCGCTGCCCTTCAGTAGTTTTACACGTAGGCTACCTTCCTTCCGGCGTGTCGTACTGAAGGGGTGCCATTTCAAATTGAACCTCGCACTGGTTAATAATGAAACCTCTGCACTCCTCGCGGGTTGCCAGCGTACGGCTTGGGAGGCGGTATCTTCACGTCCTGACGCTGGGTCGACGGGTTCTGCAGCCTGTGGAGGAGAAAGAGGAACAGGTGCTTCCGGTACCAGAGCCAAAAGTTTGGCCATTTGGCGGGTTAGGGCCACAATCTGATCGGGCCCTGGCCTGGTTTTGCTGTATCAGCGTAGTGATTGCTTTCCTCAGTTCGGCCTGCTCTGCGTCTTGTGGGCTCGTCATAATGTTACGCCTTAGTATCCCGCAGACCAGACCTGTCCCTAGACTGAGGTGGCAGTATAAATACACACACCGACAGAGCGAGGGACGTGTCCGCGTTGTGGTTATATGGTGGCCAGCCCAGAGGGTGTTTGCGAGAATACTGCCGATACCGTTTTTCCCCAGAAGAAATGGTCGTTTGCCGTTGCCGAGATCAGGGTAGGAGACGTATGGAGGGATCGAGATGATGCGCCTGGTCGAAGGGACCAGAAGGAAACGTAAACAGGAACAATCCGAACTCGAGAGCCAAAGGGGTATGTCTGCCAAGCCGCTTCAAAACCGAGCAGAAATCAAAGAACAAGCACTGTGAAACACCCATTACAAAAACTATGACGACGAGGAAGCACAGAACAGAGAGGGTATATAAGCTGGAACAGCATCAGGAGAGAGGGCGTGCCTGGAAGGAGCCCGGGAGCATCAGAGCATTGGATGCTGTTCTTAGAACTCAGCTGACACTCAGCAAGAGCCAGAGTGTAACCTGTGCGGTGTTTTGGGGGCGGAGCCTGATTGGGGATAATTCAAGGGCTTTTGTGTGTTCACTGTAAGTCCAACGTGTGCATGAGAGAAGCAACGTGGGGTGCGCATGTGTGCGCGGGACGGCGATTCCGCGCCGACGGCTGCGGCGTTAGTAGCGTGAGGAAGAACCCGTGGAGCATCCCACCATCCCGAGGGGTAAGTGATGAAGCTGAAGGGGGCTTGCGTGTTGTAGTGGGAAGGGTTCGCTCACATTCCTACACCAACTCAGATAAAGTACTTGACACATTTTATTACAATCCATGCAACTCGTATAACCACCTAATCCCAAAATGACACTCAAGGAGAAAGGTCACATTTATATTGTTATTGACAAATGTTCAAAATGTTCAAAATGCCTAGGTGTTAACTTGATGGCTAAAAGTCCATTGTGACCCTTTACTCGTAGCTACTAATATGTGTCAGCAGCCTTGAGTAGAGTTCTCAACCAACCTGTTCACTTATGGTGAGATTTGACTTTCACAGGGTAATCCCAGTCGAAATCTATGTCACAAAACATGCTAAAATGATGATTGTGGTGACAGCTCTGGGTCATTCTGTCAGGAAAAAGTGTCTTTTTGTGATTACTGTGGTTCATCGGTTGGTCTCTCAGATCCTGTAGCAGTATGTAAACGCCATACTGAATGGGGGGGGGGGGAAACCTGACATCACTTCCTTTAAATAATCTGACATTGACACACTGCATGAACAACATACGTGCTCTTACAACCACATGATTTCCATTATTAACACTATTAACAGCTAACTTTATAATGTAACCAGTTATGTATGAGTAACTCTTGTATACACAATAAAGTGAGTGATACAATACAAACATATGAATAAATTAGTCTTGTATGGGGAAGTGGTGCACTGTAGCTTCCACAAATTTTCAGGAAAATAGAAACAAAAACAATAGTCAGGCATTAAAGTCTAAAAATCAAACCGTAATTTAATAGTTGTCCGTAATGATACTGACGTTTTCCCCTAATGGATTTTATTAGGGATACAACACTTTTGGTCTATACGCAGTCAAGGTCCCGTAGGGGACAAACGTCTGCATTATTATGGATGACTAATAAATCAATAAATTACTGTTTGATTTTAAGACGTTTTGTTACACCGCAGTTTTTATTTTCCCCTGGTTGGCTACACAATTATTATTGTCGTTTATTTGTAAGCGCCAACATAATCCGCTGCGCGGTACAAGAGGGTACAGAGTTATGTATATTCAAACAAACAGTTACATACACGTGAGGACAAACATGCACAAACAGATACAAAGGGTAATGAGGGCTTCTGCTCGTGAGAGCTTATATCTTGAGGGACAATATCGAAAAAAAAGGTATGGCTGCTTATTGTAAGATAAGGTGGTGCCCAGTCTGAACAGCGAAGCAATCACTGGAACTTCAGTCTCCTTTACTGTATAACCGCGCGTACATATTAAATATTGATTTTTTTGCATATTATCCCTACCACGTGCTCATGGTGGGGGCGTCGCTACTGCGCGCGCATGTTCGGGACTCTTCTATGCTACCTTATTGAAGGTAGCATAGTAGGGCGGCAAAGTAGCACGTCGTCGCTGTTGCAGTTTGGAGAGACAAGTAAATTTGTCTTCCAGGCTGCAGTCGTGTGACGTCAGCGTCAAGCTGGTTCAGCCATGAGGGTTTTCAGCCATAAACATGTACATGGTGTGAAAAGAAAGTCACCCTTTACGGAAAAAAACTTGTTGACTTATTTAAATGACAGTTTTGAGTTATTTAAACATTTTCTTTGATTGATTTCTAGATCTTATGGCACATTGAACTGTCCTGACATATTACAGACTTGTAACAGGAGAGGTTCTCGTCATATGAGGCAACGTACAAGTCCAGAGACCTCATTTTCGATTCAAGATTTGTGAAATGATGCAAAATGATTGTGTAGTGGAACTTGATACACTGTATATATGTACAGTTGTGTGAAAAAGAAAGTACACCCTCTTTGAATTCTATGGTTTTACATATCAGAGACATAATAACAATCATTGTTCCTTACAGGTCTTAAAATTAGGTAAATACAACCTCAGATGAACAACAACACATGACATATTCACTGTGTCGTGATTTATTTAACAAAAATAAAGCCAAATGGAGAAGCCATTGTTAAAAAACGAAGTACCTTATGATTCAATAGCTTGTAGAACCACCTTTACAGCAATAACTTGAAGTAGTCGTTTTCTGTATGACTTTATCAGTTTGTGAGGATTTGGCCCACGTTCTTTACAACGTTTGCTTCAGCTCATTGAGGTTTGTGGGCATTTGTTTATGCACAGCTCCTTAAAGTCCAGCCACAGCATTTCAATCGGGTTGAGGTCTGGACTTTGACTGGGCCATTGCAACACCTTGATGCTTTTCTTTTCAGCCATTCTGTTATAGATTTGCTGGTGTGCTGGGGATCATTGTCTTTTTCATGACCCAATTACGGCAAAGCTTTACTGTCGGACGATGGCCTCACATTTGACTCTGGAATACTTTGGTATACAGAGGAGTTTCATGGTCGACTCAATGACTGCAAGTTCCCAGTTCCTGTGGCTGACAAAAACAGCCCAAATCATCACCCCTCCACCACCGTGCTTGACAGTTGGTATGAGGTGTTTGTGCTGATATGCTGTGTTTGGTTTTCGACAAACGTGGCGCTGTGTCATATATGGCCAAACATTCTCCACTTTGGTCTCGTCTGTCCAAAGGACATTGTTCCAGAAGTCTTTGTGTTTTGTCAGATGCAACTTTGCAACCTAAGCCGGCTGCCATGTTCTTTTCAGAGAGAACAGGCTTTCTCCTTGGGCAACCCTTTCAAACAAACCATACTTGTTCAGCCCTTTTTCTAATTGTACTGTCATGATCTTTAACATTTAACATGCTAACTGAGGCCTGTAGAGTCTGAGATGCAACTCTTGGTTTTTTTTTGCAATTTCTCTAGCATTGCAGTCTGACCTTAGGGTGAATTGCTGGGACGTCCACTCCTGGAATATTGGCAACTGTCTTGAATGTTTTCCACTTTTGAATAATCTTCTCACTGTAAATGATGGATTTTAAATTGCTTGGAAATGGCCTTATAACCCTTCTCAGTATTGATGGGCAAGCAACAATTGCTTCTCTAAGATCAATGCTGATGTCTCCTCCTTGGCATTGTGTTTAACACACACCTGAATGCTCCAGACTAGCAAACTGCTAACTTCGGCTTTGATAGAGGTGGTCACACTGCTGATGATCAATTATCAAGGGTATTTTATTAGCAGCACCTGTCTGCTACTTAGCATCTTAATTACCTATGGAAGCAGTAAGGTTGTTGTCTTGAGTTTTTCACACATAGCTTCTCCATTTTGGCTTTATGTAAATCATGACACGGTGTAATATTTCATGTGTTTTTTGTTCATCAAGTTGTATTTACCTAATTTTTAGACCTGCTGAGAAACAGATGATGTTATTGTGTCCTGATTTGTAAAACCATGGAATTCAAGAGGATGTACTTTCTTTTTCACATGACTGTATGAATCTGAGGAAGCTAAACAGACCAATGCGTGCTCGCACATCACAATCAGCAGTTGTGACTCCTGATGGTAAAGCCAACAACCAGATCACCCAGTGATGTATACCAAAGACAACAGTTGGTTCTTCGCATATGATATTTATTATCATAGGTGGTCATTAAAGTACTTTTGAGGATTTCATGTATTCTTACAGATATTTATTACTGTGTACAGTATTAATACAGATGCCCAGACATAAGAAAAATAAGGGACTACTGTACACTATTCCTGTTTTGTAGCTCAGCAGAGGGATTATTTCCTGAAGTTATTTAGTTCCAAAATATTTATTTCATTTATACACACTAGTGTTTAGATGTTTTCTTTCTTGCAGGCAAAGCAGAATGTATAGGTTTCTTCCGTCTCTAGTAATTGACATCATTCACTAACCTTATTCACATGTACTGTAAGCCAGGCATTTCCAAAGCACCACAAGGGGACGTCTGTCTGATTGGCTGCTGGGAAGACACATGCAAATGAACTAGGATAGTTTGCTATAACTCTTCATAAGAGCCTTAATAGAGACGTTGTGATAATATATTAGCATCACAATTCTACTACACTGTATTTTAGAAAGTTTCTCACCCTTTGAGCAGCAGAATATTGACATTTTTGGAAAAACTCACTATAACTTTAAAGAGGGTTACTTGCAGTGTGTATTTTTCTTTGCAGCATTAGTTGTTTAAGACTATACTTTCAGGGATCATTTCTATAGTTTTAACTGGAGAATGTGATTGCTTTTCGGCCTTTTGGCTAAGATCAAGGCGATATGATGCTCATCTCGACCTGTACAGTATGACCAAATGCAGTACCATCGTATCTGGGGCTTCAGTAGGAAAGGTCTGTGGCAAGCATTTGGCCCTAAGCTCGTTGAGAGGTGGTGTCCAGGCCCCGGACCGCAGAACCCCTGAGCCTGTGGGCTAAGGGGGGATGGCATTGAACAACCAGCCCTTGGGGGCTGGGGTCACCCGCACAACCCTCGAAAGGGAGATTATGCGAACTCACTGCGGGCCTCGGGCCAGAGGGAGGAAGAGATGGATGCTGAATCCTAACGGAGGAAGGCATCAATGTCCCTGGAGACCTAGGCTTTCGGACTGAAACCTTCAGGGAAACTGTGCACTGAGGGCGGGTCTGACTTCTGTGGACAGTCCAAGGGCAAGCTCCCTATCCACTGAAGTGGACTGGGATCCGATGTTGCCCCTCTCGAGAGGGGAAAAAAAAATGGAGAAAGGTGCTAGAAACAGTGACAGGGGCAGAGACAGACAGAAAATACTAACCATGTTACACACATATATGAATCTGAGGAAGCTAAACAGACCAATGCGTGCTCGCACATCACAATCAGCAGTTGTGACCCTGATGGTAAGCCAAACACAGATCACCCAGTGATGTATACCAAAGACAACAGTTGCTTCTTCGCAGATGATAACACTACAGTGTTTAAATGTTTTCTTTCTTGCAGGCAAAGCAGAATGTATAGGTTTCTTCCGTCTCTAGTTTGACATCATTCACTAACCTTATTCACCATGTACAGGCCAGGCATTTCCAAAGCACCACAAAGGGGACGTCTGTCTGATTGGCTGCTGGGCAAGACACATGCAAATGACTAGGATAGTTTGTTATAACTCTTCAATAAGAGCCTTAATAGAGACGTTGTGATAATATATTAGCATCACAATTCTACTACACTGTTTTTAGAAAGTTTCTCACCCTTTGAAGCAGAATATTGACATTTTTGAAAAACTCACTATAACTTTAAAGAGGGTTACTTGCAGTGTGTATTTCTTTGCAGCATTAGTGTTAAGACTATACTTTCAGGATCATTTCTATAGTTTTTAACTGGAGAAATTGGCTCGAAAGTGTCCAAACTCACTACCCACGAGGAGGAGCTTCAGTGTTTTCTCTAGCGTGAAGTGAGCTACAGTGTTCTTTCATGCAGCTGCTGTTTGCTTTTGATGACCGTTCTGCTCTCTGCAAAGGAGAGTTGGAGGGAGAGAACACAAGCTGAGTGGTTAGTTCTTTGTTGCAAGTCAAAGAGAGAAACCAATGGATAGTAGTCATCATCTTCTTCTTCATATGACTTTCAGTTTAATACAGCTGTATTTCCCGTGCACATTCATTTATTTAAGCCACAATACTCACTCATTCGCTTATATTAGCAACTGGGAGCAGTCAATTCACATATAGGAATATCTAATACAATTCTTTGGATTTGCACACTCAATCGTGTGCAACAGGGTGCTTTGTGTTTCTAAATGGAAACATTTGTCATACTATTCAAATCAGTACCATGCATTTTGCTAACACCAAAACACCTAAAAGCCTCAGTGTCTCAGTGCCACCTAAATACTTGTCTTTTTTTTTCCCCTTCAATTGCCCTTACTTTGTCTTCCTAAACGCACACGTCAGTGTGAAATTTTACAGCAATTTTCAAATATTCTGGGGGGAAAAAACAATGTGTGGGTGTCCTTCAATCTGGCTGTTTTGTTGTTGAACAAAATTGTTCAAATTGTCAAATTGTTTAGCCTGGTCTATGCTGGAGGGATTTCAATATATGACACTAAAAGGGTTAAAAAAAATATATATAGATCGAAGAAATCTCTTTGTAAGTATGGTTTTTGAAAGCAGCTGAATAGAGGGGGTAAAACTGATTACACTCACTACGTTAGTGGCTTTTTTGGAAACCGAGCGAATTGTTCGAGCAAGAGTGAATCCGCTTGCAAAACGAGCCGTTTAGACAAGGTTTCGACAGCGGCAAGGGCTTACAGAGTAGCAAAACATGCCAATCCGCTTATATAGTCACTTAGAAGCACTTTGTCCCACTCGGAGCTACTAGAATAGACCCCTTACTTTGGAGAAAGAAAGAAAACGTTCCTTATATAGAGCAACATTGAAATAGGTGACTAGGTTTGGGCTATATACCGATATTTAGTAATATCGCGATAACATAATCTCCCGAGGGGCCGATATGGCAGTACGCCTCTTATCGCAATATTACGAGATGCCAGTGCTCAGAGAGCAGCTTTGAAACTGCCGCTGTGCTATATCGCTGCTTCTCTCTCCCCAAGTACCCCTCCCTTCCTGCTTCTGAATGCTGACTCAGAGGGAGGGTGGGGAGAAGGGCATGTGAGAGCAGCAGGCTGCAGCAGGGAAAGGGTGGAACTTCTCTCCTCACTTTCCTTTTGTTAAGCCCTCCTCCCCCACCCTCGTGACTAACCCCTTCCTCTCTTACCCTGGGAACTTAACCCCTCTCCATCCTCCCCTTAGGTCACTTAACCCTTTCCCACCCTCCCACTGGGACTCTTAACCACTTCCTCTCTTAACCCTGGGACCCTTAGCTACTATTCTCTCTCCCCTGAGGCCTAACCCCTTCCTGTCCTCCACTCGAAAGTGTCCAAACTCACTACCACGAGGAGGAGCTTCAGTGTTTCTCTGAGCGTGAAGTGAGCTTACAGTGTTGCTTTCATGCAGCTGCTGTTTGCTTTTGATGACCGTTCGCTCTCTGCAAAGGAGAGTTGGGGAGAGAACACAAGTGATGGGTTAGTTCTTGTTTGCAAGTCAAAGAGAGAAACCAATGGATAGTAGTCATCATCTTCTTCTTCATATGACTTTCATGTTTAATACAGCTGTATTTCCCAGTGCACATTCATTTGTAAGCCGCCTTTTTTCAAGCACCATACTCACTCATTCGCTTATATTAGCAACTGGGAGCAGTCAATTCACATATAGGAATATCTAATACAATTCTTTGGATTTGCACACTCAATCGTGTGCAACAGGGTGCTTTGTGTTTCTAAATGGAAACATTTGTCATACTATTCAAATCAGTACCATGCATTTTGCTAACACCAAAACACCTAAAAGCCTCAGTGTCTCAGTGCCACCTAAATATTGTCTTTTTTTTCCCCTTCAATGCCCTTACTTGTCTTCCAAACGACACGTCAGTGTGAAATTTTCAGCAATTTTCAATATTCTGGGGGGAAAAAACAATGTGTGGGTGTCCTTCAATCTGGCTGTTTTGTTGTTGAACAAAATTGTTCAAATTGTCAAATTGTTTAGCCTGGTCTATGCTGGAGGGATTTCAATATATGACACTAAAAGGGTTAAAAAATATATATAGATCAAAGAAATCTCTTTGTAAGTATGGTTTTTGAAAGCAGCTGAATAGAGGGGTGGTAAAACTGATTACATCACTACGTTAGTGGCTTTTTTGGCAAACCGAGCGAATTGTTCGAGCAAGAGTGAATCCGCTTGCAAAACGAGCCGTTTAGACAGTTTCGACATGCGGCAAGGGCTTACAGAGTAGCAAAACATGCCAATCCGCTTATATAGTACTTAGAAGCACTTTGTCCCACTTCGGAGCTACTAGAATAGACCCCTTACTTTGGAGAAAGAAAAAGAAACGTTCCTTATATAGAGCAACTTGAAATTAGTGACTAGGTTTGGGCGTATACCGATATTTAGTAATATCGCGATAACTAATCTCCCGGAGGGCCGATATGGCAGTACGCCTCTTATCGCAATATTACGAGATGCCAGTGCTCAGAGATGCAGCTTTGAAACTGCCGCTGTGCTATATCGCTGCTTCTCTCTCCCCCAAGTACCCTCCCTTCCTGCTTCTGAATGCTGACTCAGAGGGAGGGTGGGGAGAGAGGGCATGTGAGAGCAGGCTGCAGCGGGAAAGGGTGGAACTTCTCTCTCACTTTCCTTTGTTAAGCCTCCATACCACATTTCTCCAGTTAAAAACTATAGAAATGATCCCTGAAAGTATAGTCTTAACCAACTAATGCTGCAAAGAAACTACACACTGCAAGTAACCCTCTTTAAAGTTATAGTGAGTTTTTCCAAAAATGTCAATATTCTGCTGCTCAAAGGGTGAGAAACTTTCTAAAACACAGTGTAGTAGAATTGTGATGCTAATATATTATCACAACGTCTCTATTAAGGCTCTTATTGAAGAGTTATCAGCAAACTATCCTAGTCATTTGCATGTGTCTTGCCCAGCAGCCAATCAGACAGACGTCCCCTTTGTGGTGCTTTGGAAATGCCTGGCCTGTACATGGTGAATAAGGTTAGTGAATGATGTAAATGACTAGAGACGGAAGAAACCTATACATTCTGCTTTGCCTGCAAGAAAGAAAACATTTAAACACTGTAGTGTATATCATATGCGAAGAAGCAACTGTTGTCTTTGGTATACATCACTGGGTGATCTGGTTGTTGGCTTTACCATCAGGAGTCACAACTGCTGATTGTGATGTGCGAGCACGCATTGTTCTGTTTAGCTTCCTCAGATTCATATATGTGTGTAACATGGTTAGTATTTTCTGTCTGTCTCTGCCCCTGTCACTGTTTCTAGCACATTTCTCCATTTTTTTTTTCCCCTCTCGAGAGGGGCAACATCGGATCCCAGTCCACTTCAGTGGATAGGGAGCTTGCCCTTGGACTGTCCAACCGAAGTCAGACCCGCCCTCAGTGCACAGTTTCCCTGAAGGTTTCAGTCCGAAAGCCTAGGTCTCCAGGGACATTGATGCCTTCCTCCGTTAGGATTCAGGACATCCATCTCTTCCTCCCTCTGGCCCGAGGCCCGCAAGTGAGTTCGCATAATCTCCCCTCTTTCGAGGGTTGTGCGGGTGCACCCCAGCCCCCAAGGGCTGGTTGTTCAAATGCCATCCCCCCTTAGCCCACAGGCTCAGGGGTTCTGCGGTCCGGGGCCTGGACACCACCTCTCAACGAGCTATAGGGCCAAATGCTTGCCACAGACCTTTCCTACTGAAGCCCCAGATACGATGGTACTGCATTTGGTCATAACTGTACAGGTCGAGATGAGCACTCATATCGCCTTGATCTTAGCCAAAAGGCCGAAAAGCAATCACATTTCTCCAGTTAAAAACTATAGAAATGATCCCTGAAAGTATAGTCTTAAGCAACTAATGCTGCAAAGAAAATACACACTGCAAGTAACCCTCTTTAAAGTTATAGTGAGTTTTTCCAAAAATGTCATATTCTGCTGCTCAAAGGGTAGAGAAACTTTCTAAAACAGTGTAGTAGATGTGATGCTAATATATTATCACAAACGTCTCTATTAAGGCCTTATTGAAGAGTTATAAGCAAACTATCCTAGTCCTCATTTGCATGTGTCTCGCCCAGCAGCCAATCAGACAGACGTCCCCTTTCTGGTGCTTTGGAAATGCCTGGCATGTACAGTACATAGTGAATAATGTTAGTGAATGATGTAAGTTACTAGAGACGGAAGAAACCTATACATTCTGCTTTGCCTGCAAGAAAGAAAACATCTAAACACTGTAGTGTATATAAATTAAATAAATATTTTGGAACTAAATTAACATTCAGGAAATGAATCCCTCTGCTGAGCTACAAAACAGAAATAGTGTACAGTAGTCCCTTATTTTTCTTATGTCTGGGCATCTGTATTAATACTGTACACAGTAATAAATATCTGTAAGAATACATGAAATCCTCAAAAGTACTTTAATGACCACCTATGATAATAAATATCATATGCGAAGAACCAAATGTTGTCTTTGGTATACATCACTGGGTGATCTGGGTTGTTGGCTTTACCATAGGAGTCCCCAAGTAGATTGTGGATGTGCGAGCACGCATTGGTCTGTTTAGCTTCCTCAGATTCATACAGTCATGTGAAAAAGAAAGTACATCCTCTTTGAATTCCATGGTTTTACACATCAGGACACAATAACAATCATCTGTTCCTCAGCAGGTCTAAAAAATTAGGTAAATACAACTTCAGATGAACAACAACACATGACATATTACACCGTGTCATGATTTACATAAAGCCAAAATGGAGAAGCTATGTGTGAAAAACTAAGTACACCCTTACTGCTTCCATAGGAATTAAGATGCTAAGTAGCAGACAGGTGCTGCTAATCAAATACCCTTGATTAATTGATCATCAGCAAGTGTGACCACCTCTATCAAAGCCGAAGTTCCAGCAGTTTGCTAGTCTGGAGCATTCAGGTGTGTGTTAACACAATGCCAAGGAGGAAAGACATCAGCATTGATCTTAGAGAAGCAATTGTTGCTGCCCATCAATCTGAGAAGGGTTATAAGGCCATTTCCAAGCAATTTAAAATCCATCATTCTACAGTGAGAAAGATTATTCAAAAGTGGAAAACATTCAAGACAGTTGCCAATATTTCCAGGAGTGGACGTCCCAGCAAATTCACCCTAAGGTCAGACTGCAATGCTCAGAGAAATTGCAAAAAAACCAAGAGTTGCATCTCAGACTCTACAGGCCTCAGTTAGCATGTTAAATGTTAAAGATCATGACAGTACAATTAGAAAAAGGCTGAACAAGTATGGTTTGTTTGAAAGGGTTGCCAGGAGAAAGCCTGTTCTCTCTGAAAAGAACATGGCAGCCGGCTTAGGTTTGCAAAGTTGCATCTGAACAAACCACAAGACTTCTGGAACAATGTCCTTTGGACAGACGAGACCAAAGTGGAGATGTTTGGCCATAATGCACAGCGCCACGTTTGTCGAAAACCAAACACAGCATATCAGCACAAACACCTCATACCAACTGTCAAGCACGGTGGTGGAGGGGTGATGATTTGGGCTTGTTTTTGCAGCCACAGGACCTGGGAACCTTGCAGTCATTGAGTCGACCATGAAACTCCTCTGTATACCAAAGTATTCCAGAGTCAAATGTGAGGCCATCTGTCCGACAGCTAAAGCTTTGCCGTAATTGGGTCATGCAACAGGACAATGATCCCCAGCACACCAGCAAATCTATAACAGAATGGCTGAAAAAGAAAAGCATCAAGGTGTTGCAATGGCCCAGTCAAAGTCCAGACCTCAACCCGATTGAAATGCTGTGGCTGGACCTTAAGAGAGCTGTGCATAAACAAATGCCCACAAACCTCAATGAGCTGAAGCAACGTTGTAAAGAAGAGTGGGCCAAAATTCCTCCACAACTGATAAAGTCATACAGAAAACGACTACTTCAAGTTATTGCTGCTAAAGGTGGTTCTACAAGCTATTGAATCATAAGGTACTTAGTTTTTAACACATGGCTTCTCCATTTTGGCTTTATTTTTGTTAAATAAATCACGACACAGTGTAATATGTCATGTGTTGTTGTTCATCTGAGGTTGTATTTACCTAATTTTAAGACCTGCTAAGGAACAGATGATTGTTATTATGTCCTGATATGTAAAACCATAGAATTCAAAGAGGGTGTACTTTCTTTTTCACACAACTGTACATATATACAGTGTATCAAGTTCCACTACACAATCATTTTGCATCATTTCACAAAATCATGACTGAACATGAGGTCTCTGGACTTGTACGTTGCCTCATATGACGAGAAACTTCTCTCTCGTACAAGTCTGTAATATGTCAGGACCAGTTCAATTGTGCCATAAGATCTAGAAATCAATCAAGAAAATGTCTTAAATAACTCAAAACTGTCATTTAAATAAGTCAACGTTTTTTTCCTAAAGGGTGTACTTTCTTTTTCACACCACTGTACATGTTTATGGCTGAAAACCCTCATTGGCTGAACCAGCTTGACGCTGACGTCACACGACTGCAGCCTGGAAAGACAAATTTACTTGTCTCTCCAAACTGCAACAGCGACGACGTGCTACTTTGCCGCCATTACTATGCTACCTTCAATAAGGTAGCATAGAAGAGTCCCGAACATGCGCGCGCACGTAGCGACGCCCCCACCATGAGCACGTGGTACGGGATAATATGCAAAAAAATCAATATTTAATATGTACAGCGGTTATACAAGGTAAAGGAGACTGAAGTTCCAGTGATTGCTTCCGCTGTCAGACTGGGCCACACCTTATCTTACAATAAGCAGCCACCTTACCTTTTTTTTCGATATTGTCCCTCAAGATATTAAGCTCTCACGAGCAGAGCCCTCATTACCCCTTTGTATCTGTTTGTGCATGTTTGTCCTCACGTGTATGTAACTGTTTGTTTTTGTAATATACATAACTCTGTACCCTCATTGTACCGCGCAGCGGATTATGTTGGCGCTTCACAAATAAACGACAATAATAATTGTGTAGCCAACCAGGGGAAAATAAAAACTGCAGGTGTAACAAAACGTCTTAAAATCAAACAGTAATTTATTTGATTTATTAGTCATCCATAATAATGCAGACGTTTGTCCCCTACGGGACCTTGACTGCGTATAGACAAAAGTGTTGTATCCCTAATAAAATCCATTAGGGGAAAACGTCAGTATCATTACGGACAACTATTAAATTACGGTTTGATTTTTAGACTTTAATGCCTGTACTATTGTTTTGTTTCTATTTTCCTGAAAATTTGTGGAAGCTACAGTGCACCACTTCCCCATACAAGACTAATTTATTCATATGTTTGTATTGTATCACTCACTTTATTGTGTATACAAGAGTTACTCATACATAACTGGTTACATTATAAAGTTAGCTGTTAATAGTGTTAATAATGGAAATCATGTGGTTGTAAGAGCACGTAGTTGTTCATGCAGTGTGTCAATGTCAGATTATTTAAAGGAAGTGATGTCAGGTTTCCCCCCCCCCCCCATTCAGTATGCAGTTTACATACTGCTACAGGATCTGAGAGACCAACCGATGAACCACAGTAATCACAAAAAGACACTTTTTCCTGACAGAATGACCCAGAGCTGTCACCACAATCATCATTTTATGCATGTTATTTGTGAACATAGATTTCGACTGGGATTACCCTGTGAAAAGTCAAATCTCACCCATAAGTGAACAGGTTGGTTGAGAACTCTGACTCAAGGCTGCTGACACATATTAGTAGCTACGAGTAAAGGGTCACAATGGATCTTTTAGCCATCAAGTTAACACCTAGGCATTTTGAACATTTTGAACATTTGTCAATATATCAATATAAATGTGACCTTTCTCCTTGAGTGTCATTTTGGGATTAGGTGGTTATACGAGTTGCATGGTATTGTAATAAAATGTGTCAAGTACTTTATCTGAGTTGGTGTTAGGAATGTGAGCGCACCCTTCCACTACAACCACGCAAGCCCCCTTCAGCTTCATCACTTACCCCTCGGCATGGTGGGATGCTCCACGAGGTTCTTCCTCCACGCTCTACGCCGCAGCCGTCGGCGCGGAATCGCCGTCCCGCGCACACATGCGCACCCCACGTTGCTTCCTCTCATGCACACGTTGGACTTACAGTGCACACACAAAAGCCCTTGAACTTATCCCCACTCAGGCTCCGCCCCCAAACACCGCACGGTTACACTCTGGCTCTTGCTGAGTGTCAGCTGAGTTCTAAGAACAGCATCCAATGCTCTGATGCTCCCTGGGCTCCTCCAGGCACGCCCTCTCTCCTGATTGGCTGTTCCAGCTTTATATACCCTCTCTGTTCTGTGCTTCCTCGCGCCCAAGTCCAAGACTTACCCATTGTCGATACCTGAGTCTCAAGCCATGGAAGACTACATAAAGGAGAATCTTGAGAGAGGATTCATACGGCCCTCCAGTTCCCCGGCGGGAGCAGGGTTCTTCTTCGTGAAAATAAAGGATGGTACTCGAGGCCATGTATTGATTACCGGGGCTTGAACGGTATCACCATCAAGAACCGCTATCCTCTCCCCTTGATCACGGAACTCTTCGATAAACTGCGTGGGGCTAAGATATTTTCCAAATTGGATCTCCGTGGGGCTTACAACTTGGTCCGCATCAGGCAGGACGACGAGTGGAAGACAGCCTTCAACACCCGCTGTGGGCATTATGAGTACCTCGTCATGCCTTTTGGTTTATGTAACGCCCCGGCTGTCTTTCAGGACTTTATTAATGACGTATTTCGGGAGGTGCTCAACATCTTTGTTATTGTCTATTTAGATGACATTTTGATGTTTTCCAAAAATCTCCAGGATCACATTCGTCACACCTCGTACGTCCTCTCACGTCTACTCAAACATCACCTGTACGCCAAACTAGAGAAGTGTACCTTCCATCAACGCTCTACCCAATTTCTGGGCTACATTATTTCGGACGAAGGCTTTTTGATGGATCCAGGTAAACTCCAGGCAGTTACGGAATGGCCAGACCAGAGACTCTCAAGGCTATCCAGCGTTTTTTAGGATTTGCGAACTACTATCGGAAGTTCATTCGCAATTTCTCCACTCTAGTGGCCCCCATCACAGCGTTGACTAGGAAAGGGGCTGATCCATCTGCCTGGTCCGCTGAAGCTATCCCCGCCTTCCAGGCCCTTAAAGAGGCATTCGTCACGGCACCGATCCTGCGCCACCCCAACACGGATCTTCCCTTTGTCATAGAAGTTGACGCATCGGACTGCGGTGCAGGGGCTGTCCTATCACAGAGGTACTCGCCCCAGGATAAACTTCACCCTTGTGCGTATTTCTCAAATAAATTTTCCTCCGCCGAGAGGAATTATGACGTCGGCAACAGAGAGTTATTGGCCGTTAAAATGGCACTACAAGAGTGGAGACATCTGTTGGAAGGGGCAAAGGAGCCATTTTCTATTTTAACGGACCACAAAAATTTACTTTATATCGAAGGAGCACGTCGCCTCGGTCCTCGACAAGCTCGCTGGGCACTTTTTTTTTCTCGCTTCAACTATCACCTATCCTATATCCCGGGAACGAAGAATGTGAAGGCAGATGCGTTGTCCAGACAATACTCCTCGGAAGACAGGCCTGAGGCAACTTTGGAACCTATCCTACCTCCCGAAAGAATTTTGGCTACTTCCACCTTCAAATTGCTAGACAAGATCAAAAGGGACCAGCAAAAGATCCCTTCAAACACGGCGATCCCCTCTAACAGGCTCTTCATCTCACCCAGATTCATTCCAGAGGTCCTAGATTGGGGACACTCTTCTAAACCCGCAGGCCACCCGGGCTTCAGAAGGACGTTAGACTTAATTCGTCGGAACTTTTGGTGGCCCAGTATGTCTAAAGACATTGCGGAATACACGCGCGCTTGTCCTGTATGCGCCCAGAACAAGACACTTACACAGAGACCTCAGGGACTTCTTCTCCCATTGCCAGTGCCTGCTCGTCCATGGTCCCATATCTCCATGGATTTCATAGTCGACCTCCCTAGGTCTCGGGGCTTCAACACTATTTTAGTTGTCGTAGACAGGTTTTCGAAGATGGCCCACTTCATCCCCCTCAAGGGACTGCCCTCCTCTCCCGCCCTAGCAGACATTTTCTCCGAGCATATCTTTAAGATCCATGGCATTCCGTCTTCCATTGTCTCTGACAGAGGATCCCAGTTCGTCTCCAAGTTCTGGAGGACCTTCACTAAAAGACTGGGAATTGTCTCTTCTTTCTCCTCTGCATACCACCCCCAATCCAATGGACAGACAGAGAGAACTAACCAGTCGCTGAAGAAATACTTCAGATGTTTCATCTCCGATTCCCAGGACGATTGGTCCCAACTCCTCCCATGGGCAGAGTACGCGGTAAATTCGGCCCGAAGTGAATCCACCCGAGAATCTCCATTTTTTGTCAATTATGGGTTTCACCCTCCCTGCCTACCCATTTCCAATCTGGCTTCTGGGGTACCGGCGGTAGACGAACGGATTTCCACTCTCCAAGACATTTGGTCCAAGGTACAAAAGTCTTTCCACAAGGCTGCCGATACTGCTAGACTTCAGGCCAATCGCCACCGTCGGCCGGCACCCAACTACAAGCCAGGGGATTTAGTATGGCTCTCGTCAAGAAACATCCGCTTGAGAGTCCCTTCCCCTAAACTGGCTCCTAGGTTTTTGGGACCCTTTCCCGTCGTGGAGCAGATTAACCCAGTGGCGTTTCGCCTTAAACTACCACCCTCCATGAGGATCCCAGACGTTTTTCATGCCTCGCTATTAAAACCCCACATTGCCAATCGTTTCTTTCCTAAACAGACCAGCAAGCCAGATCCAGTCACGATACTCAATAACGAGGAATACGAGGTACAATCCTTACTGGACTCCCGCATCTCCAGGGGGCAGCTTCAGTTTTTGGTCCACTGGAGAGGGTTTTGGACCCGAGGAGAGGTCTTGGGTTCCGCTCAAAGACATCCATGCGCCCAGCCTCCTGAAGACTTTTAGGAGGAAATTTCCGGACAAGCCGTTCTTGGATCGTCCTGAGGCCGATCCTGAAGAGGGGGGTACTGTTAGGAATGTGAGCGCACAGCGCCTCAGGCGGAGCTCACGCCTCTCTCCTTACACTGCTCAGACCCTTCCACTACAACCACGCAAGCCCCCTTCAGCTTCATCACTTACCCCTCGGCATGGTGGGATGCTCCACGAGGTTCTTCCTCCACGCTCTACGCCGCAGCCGTCGGCGCGGAATCGCCGTCCCGCGCGCACATGCGCACCCCACGTTGCTTCCTCTCATGCAAGTAAGTTGGACTTACAGTGCACACACAAAAGCCCTTGAACTTATCCCCACTCAGGCTCCGCCCCCAAACACCGCATGGTTACAATCTGGCTCTTGCTGAGTGTCACCTGAGCTCTAAGAACAGCATCCAATGCTCTGAAGCTCCCTGGGCTCCTCCAGGCACGCCCTCTCTCCTGGTTGGCTGTTCCAGCTTTATATACCCTCTCTGTTCTGTGCTTCCTCGCTCGTCATAGTTTTTGTATGGGTGTTTCACAGTGCTTGTTCTTTGATTCTCTCGGTTTTGACTCGGCTTGGCAGACTACCCCCTTTGGCTCTCGACTTCGGATTGTTCCTGTTTACGTACCTTCTGGCTCCCTTCAACCACGGCACTCATCTCGATCCCTCCATACGTCTCCTACCCCTGATTTCGGCAACGGCAACGACCATTCTTCTGGGAAAAATGGTATCGGCAAGTATTCTCGCAATACACCCCATCTGGCCTGGCACCATCTAATACCACAACCCGGACATGTCCCTCGCTCTGTCGGTGTGTGTATTCATACCTGCCACCTCAGTTCTAGGGACAGGTCTGGTCTGTGTGCTACTCCGGCGTAACATTATGACGAGCCCACAAGACGCAGACCAGGCCGAACTGAGGCAAGCAATCACTACGCTGATACAGCAAAACCAGGCCATGGCCGATCAGATTGTGGCCCTAACCCGCCAAATGGCCAAACTTTCGGCTCTGGTACCGGAAGCACCTGTTCCTCTTTCTCCTCCACAGGCTGCAGAACCAGTCAGACCCAGCAGTCAGGATGTGAAGATACCGCCTCCCAAGCCGTACGCTGGCAACCCGCAGGAGTGCAGAGGTTTCCTTAACCAGTGCGAGGTTCAATTTGAAATGGCACCCCTTCAGTACGACACCGGCCGGAAGAAGGTAGCCTACGTGTACAACCTACTGACGGGCAGCGCGCTGTACTGCAATGTACAGAGATCCATCTCTCTGACTGGAGCCCTTTGTAGCTGGGGCCAGGGGATCTCTCAGTGGAGTGGATGATATGCAAGTGAAAGAAACCACAAATAGTGCATACTGTATAAACTATAAATATGTATTAGTCACAAATGTAAAGGAAACTCACATTTTCCTAAATTCAATGGGTGGTGGAGAGAACCGCCGATAGAGGGTGGTGGGTGTAAGGCTGGCCCGGTGCTTCACTTTCACTTACACCTCACAGTGTAGTTCCGCATCAGTCTCTGCCGTCGCTCACTTCCGGTTTCGCGTCACAGGTGAGGGCAGGAAGCCAAAATGGGTACTAGTGTCACAGTAGATTCCGTCCTTCAGTGATCAATTCTCTCCAAACTCTAACTCTCTATCCTAACGCGTTCGCAGCACTTGCAGTAAGTTAGATGTTGGAGAGAATTTGCTCATGAAGGACTTGGCAATCTACTGCTGACACTAACCCATTTTGGCTTTCCTGCCTCACCTGTGACGCGAAACCGGTAATGACGCGACGCAGAGACTGATGCGGAACTACACTGTGAGTGTGTAAGTGAAAGTTGACACCGGGCAGCAGGCCTTACACTTCACCATCCTTCTATCGGCGGGTTTCTCTCCACCATCCATTTAATTATGGAAAATGTGAGTTTCCTTTACATTTGTGACTAATACATATTTATAGTTTATCAGTATGCACTATTTGTGTGTTTCTTTCACTTGCATATCATCCACTCCACTGAGAGACTCTGACCCCAGCTACACAAGAGGCTCAGTCAGAGAGAGATGGATCTCTGACATGCAGTAATATAATACGATTTTTTGAGTTCATTTCATATATGATTATCTTTTAGCAGGATTACCATCTGCTACTATATATATTTTATTTTTTCACAATCCACGAGCTTATCCTGCGCTCCTCCTCAACCCCCAAGAAAAGAAAATTCCTCTGGTGGGACTTGGAACGTCCCACCAGAGGAAGTTGAGTTCTGCACTTGTTTAACTTTTATTTTTTTTTATTATACTTTGTGGGTGTAGGTTTATTTTGTGTATAAAGGTGTTCAGTAAATTACACAAATCTAATATTAATTGGAAGTCGCCCGTCCTCCACATTCCCACTCCCACCCACTTATTCTTCACTCCTGCCTACCCATTTCCAATCGTGGCTTCTGCTGGTTACCGGCGGTATAGACGAACGATTTCACTCTCCAAGACATTTGTTCCAAGTACAAAAGTCTCTCCACAAGGCTGCCGATATGCTAGACTTCAGGCCAACTCGCCATCCGTCGGCTCGGCACCCAACTACAGATCCAGTGATTTATTGGCTCTCGTCAAGAAAACATTCCGCTTGAGATAGTCCCTTCCCCAACTGGTCTCTAGATTTTTGGGACCCTTTCCCGTCATGGAGCAGATTAACCCCAGTGGCGTTTTCGCCTTAAACTACTACCCCCACCCCATGAGGATCCCAGACGTTTTTCATGCCTCGCTATTGAAACCCCCATATTGACCAATCGGTTTCTTTCCTAAACAGACCAGCAGCCAATCCAGTCACGGTACTCAAAACGAGGAATACGAGTACAATCCTTACTGGACTCCCGCACCATCTCCAGGGGGCAGCTGTCAGTTTTGTCGGTCCACTTGAGGTGGTTGTTTCGGACCCGAGGAGAGGTCTTGGGTTCGCTCAAAGACATCCATGCGCCCAGCCTGCCTGAAGACTTTTTAGGAGGAAATTTCCGGTCAAGCCGTTCTTGGATCGTCCTGATGGCCGATCCTGAAGAGGGGTGGGTATGTTAGGAATGTGAGCGCAGCAGCGCCTCAGGCGGAGCTCACGCCTCTCTCCCTTACAATGCTCAGACCCTTCCACTACAACCACGCAGCCCCCTTCAGCTTCATCACTTACCCCTCGGCATGGTGGGACGCTCCACGGGTTCTTCTCCACGCTCTACGCCGCACCGTCGGCGCGAAATCGCACGTCACCGCGCGCACATGCTCACCCCACGTTGCTCCTCCTCATGCACACGTTGGGACTTACAGTGCACACCAAAAGCCCTTGAACTTATCCCACCTACACTGGCTCCGCCCCCAAACACACGCATGGTTACAATCTGGCTCTTGCTAGTGTCAGCTGAGTCTTAAGTACAGCATCCATTGCACTGAAGCTCCATGGGCTTCCTCCAGGCACGGCCCTCTCTGTTGGCTGTTCCGCTTTATATACCTCTCTGTTTCTGTGCTTCCTCGCTCGTCATAGTTTTTGTATGGTGTTGTTCACAGTGCTTTGTTCTTTGATTCTCTCGGTTTAGAGGACGTTGCTTGGCAGACTACCCCTTTGGCTCTCGACTTCGGATTGTTTCCTGTTTACGTACCTTCTGGCTCCCTTTCGACCACGGCCTCATCTCGATCCCTCCATACGTCTCCACCACTACCCTGATCTCGGCAAACGGCAACGACATTCTTCTGATAAACGGTTTATCGTACAAGTATTCTGCAATACACCCCATCTGCCTGGCACCATCTAATACCACAACCCGGACACGTTCCCCTCGCTCTGGTCGGTGTGTGTATTCATACCTGCCACCTCAGTTCTNNCAGTTCTAGGGACAGGTCTGGTCTGCGGGCTACTCCGGCGTAACAGTTGGTCACTTTTCCCCGTGTTGTCAACGCACAACGTTTTCTGCGGTGTTGCCTGGATTTCTGACTAATGATGTGTGTAGGATATAAGACATTTGTTTAAGAACTGTTACTTACATTTAGCAGAGACAGGCAACCCCCATTTTGTTTTAGCAGCTGTGTGTCTAGATATATTTTTCAATAACCATTATTGCCCTTTGGCAGATGCTGCTGCAAATAGGTCAGTGGTAATAAATTTGCTGTCTCCGTGACTGGTCAACATGCAGCCTCTAGTACCTGTGCATTATGTGTTATTGGGATTCTTACTTGTTTCTTTTGTACTATAATGTACACATTGTAATGTTTAACTATTTTTAAGCATATTTTGAAGTCCCATTACATCATTTCGGCTTGTGATTCTGATAAATAATAATTGGATAAGTGACGCCTACTCCTGAGGTCCTGTGATAATAAGACATCCCACCACGGAACCACTTACTACTAATATTCTTCTTTAATCACGACTTTGTCATACAGATAGTGTGACTAGATTTTAAAAAGTTAAAACCGTGACACATTAAAAAATGATTTATAAAATAAATTACATCACCAACTGCGCCTTCCATTTCTCTCTCGCTCCTTTCTCTCACACACTCTTCCCCATCTCTCCTCCCCCCATTCTCTCTCTCTGCATTCTCCCACCCCCTCTCCATTCCCCCTTCTCCTCTCTATTCTCTCTCCCCCCTGCCCCCTCTCCATTCTCCCTTCCCCTCTCCATTCTCCCTCCCTCTCCATTCTCCCCCCTCTCCATTCTCCCTCCCCC
>WSYH01000715.1:0-24273 GCA_036426205.1 Ascaphus truei
ATCGGTGACGCGCGGCACGCCGAGGGAGTGGGGCTAGCAAGCCGGGGCATCCCCCGGCTTGCGGAACTAGCCCTGCTAGGATAAAGTGTGTCGGTAGTGTATAAGCATATGAATGTCACAGAGGAGTGCTACTGAGCATGGCAATATATATTTAAAACCAGAGACAGCACATAAAACACAGACAAAGCTCAGTTTTAGCACATCCAGTGAAAATCATACACGGTACAGTGCCTAAATATATATGTATAAATATCTATTAAGTAAAATGGTCTTTTAGTTTGACATTTACAATTGTGTTTCAGCTAGTCCTGGCTGATTGGAGGTTGGCAACCTCCTACTTAATTTAAGCTCACCCCCTCCCACATTTAAATGGTTAAGGGCTCACTCCATAGCATCTTCCACACAGGGGAACTTGTTTGCTTGCAGGATGGTTGTGACATCTCTAATACAGAGTGCCTTTCCTGGTAATGTACAGGTTAATAAAGGCTTCAATCAGACTTAGAACTTTGCAACTAATATTGACAGATTTACTATAAATCATTCTTCCTGTTATTACACAGGTTATTAAGAATCTATATTAGCGTTAGGGACCCCTGAATTGTGGTCTGCCGTGACGTTGGCTCAGGGGCTTACAACAATTTTGGCCAAAAATGTAAAACTAAAAGACCATTTTACTTAATAGATATTTATACATATATATTTAGGCACTGTACCGTGTTTGATTTTCACTGGATGTGCTAAAACTGAGCTTTGTCTGTGTTTTATGTGCTGTCTCTGGTTTTAAACCTTATACAGCCTGCCATAATCTCACCGTGACAGGCCTATAAGAGTAAACTGGTGGCAGCGGCGGGATTGAACTGGACCTAGATTACAGTATTCTGCGGGGTACTGTGATCTAGTGGGGACTCGATGGTAATTGCGAGTTCCTGGGTCTAAAGATATTGAACACACGTTAGTACAACAAGTAACGCAAGTTGTCACACCACCTCACCTGATGCGACCCAGAACCATGAGTGAAGCGGAGAGTGTCTATTACCTGAAAACTAGAAGTCAGCTAAAAGACAAGTGCCGTGAATATGGACTGGAATATGTGGACCAGGATGTCGAGGACATGGTTGCCGCAATCACAGCTCTTGAAGCCGAGCTTGCAGAGTCTCAGGGTACTCAGGGTACTCAGAGTCTCAGAGTCTCAGCTTGCTCTTGCCGTGGTGGTCATCTGGGAACGGCTGACCACATAGTCATCTGCCATCCTCGCCGCCTCGGTGTAGGTCTTGGGCTTTTTATCATACACAAAAGCCCTCACCGCCGGCGGACACTGCTGCATGAGCTGCTCCTGAAAGATGAGGTCCAGCAGGCGTTTGTAAGTCCTGGCCTCAGAGCCCTCCACCCAGTGTAACCCGTACAAAGCCATGCGGGTCACATAAGTGACATAGGTCTCCTGAGGGTGCCTCTCCTCCAGCCGGAATTTACCCCGGTAAGCTTCAGGGGTAAAACCGTGCTGAAATAGCAAAAGTTCTTTCAGGTGGTCATAGTCATCAGCATACTCCTCTGTAAGTGCCATCAATGTCTGTTTAGCCAAGCTAGAGAGTAGCGGGTCCAAGCGTGCAACCCTATGCTCGGGGAGCACCTTGTACCGCCGGCACTGCGTCTCGAAGTTCCTAAATGTGCGGGTGGCTTCCACCAAAGAACTAGGACCGGTCATGGAAACAACTCCCAGCGAGACGTCCCATGCAGCACCTGTCCCGGTTCATTTGGTGCCTACAGCCAGGAGCGGAGGACATCTCAGCGCAGACCTGCAGCAGACGGACGGCCGGAGCAAAAATCTTACCCCGGTCACAGTCGGTGACCGGCAAGCAGTCGGCTTGCTTGATTCAGGAGCCGCAGTGACCCTGGTCCAATCTGATATGGTCCGGCCAGAGGAATTGATCCCAGGCCCTGGGATGCAGATCACTGTGGCCGACGGAAAGCCACGTTTCCTGCAGATGGCCCGCATCTTTTTGGATTGGGGGGTGGGCAAGGGTGTGCGGGAGGTGGGGGTTTTACCCGGTTTGGATGCTGAAATTCTTTTGGGCAATAACCTGGGACCGATGACCTGCACCTACGACCGTGTGCCCCAGCCCGCTGCAGTGGCGGCGGTTACCCGGAGCCAGACCGCGGCAATGCCGGCGGCGGCCGCTCCAGTCCCCCAGCCTTTGGGACCAATGTTAGCGGAGGGCACAGAGGAGCCCGGGGAGGTAAGCCAGGATCAGTTGCAACCACAGGCTGACTTACTGTTCCCCCTTACCTTGTCCCCTTCCCCTGACAATGACATGACTGGGGGGTGGCCAGACTTAGGAGACCAGTTTAGGGAGGCAGTGAAGGCAGACCCTACCCTGGCCAGCGTGAGACTTTGGGCGTCGGAATCTCAGGCAGGGGAGGGCACTGAACGCTGCCTATGGCATAAGGGACTCCTATACAGAGAAAAAGGGAACCCGGGGATAGAGAAGGGATTGACCGGTAAGCGATAGCTAGTAGTGCCCCAGGGGTACTGACAGCAACTGTTATGGGTAGCTCACTCTATTCCGTTAGCGGGACATCAGGGGGTCACTAGGACGCGAGCCCAGTTATTGCAGCGTTAATACTGGCCGGGGGCATCCCGAGATGCGAGCAATTTCTGCCGCTCTTGTGATGCCTGCCAGCGAGTAGGTAAGGCGGGCGACCGTGTGAAGGCACCCCTGAGACCCCTACCGATAATAGGGGAACCCTTCCAGAAGGTAGCGATGGACCTGATAGGACCCCTTATGATTCCTAGCAGGTCAGGGAAGCGCTACATCCTCACGGTGGTGGATTTTGCCACCCGGTACCCTGAGGCGGTAGCGCTTGCACCATAAGTGCCAAGACAGTGGCAGCAGCTTTGCTGGACGTTTTTGCTAGGGTAGGTTTCCCTAGTGAGATCCTAACCGATCAGGGGTCGCAGTTCATGAGTGAACTGTTACATTGTCTCTGGGATGCCTGCGGTGTACAGCACCGGCGCACTATCCCTTACCATCCCCAGACAAACGGATTATGTGAGAGGTTTAACGGGACCCTGAAGCAGATGCTTCGGACCTTTATAGAGGCGGAGGGGAAAGACTGGGAGATTCACCTGCAGCACTTGCTGTTTGCCTACCGAGAGGTACCGCAAGAATCTACAGGCTTCTCCCCCTTCGAGCTACTATATGGCCGCAGGGTACGTGGACCTCTGGACCTATTCCGTGAGGGATGGGAAGGGGAGACTGCCGCTACTGATGCTTCAGTGATCCAGTATGTGGTAGATCTCAGAGACCGGTTAGAGATGCTCATGGGGGTGGCCCAGGACCACGCAAAAGCAATGGTATGACCAGCAGGCCCGTAGCAGAGAATTCATCCCAGGACAGCACGTACTTGTTCTCAAACACACTCGGGAGAACAAGCTGATGGCTGCCTGGTCGGGACCGTACTCGGTTATCCGAAAGGTGAATGAGTGCAACTATGTTGTACAGGTAGCACCTGAGAGGCACAAGACATACCACATCAACATGTTGAAAGAGTACAGAACACCGAGTAAGGGAGCAGTACTTGCCATTTGTAGCCCACTGCTGGAGGATCTGGCGAGCAATGCTCTGCCTGATCTCCTAGGGGAGGCAAGGCAAGGAAACACTGTAGAGCAGGTAGAGATAGGGGCACAGTTGAGTGCCAGGCAGAAGGGAGAAGCCAGGGACATGCAAGCTCAGTATAGCGCCCTCTTCACTGACATGCCAGGGACCACACATATCACCAAACACCCAGTACACACAGGGGACCTGCAGCCTCTGCATAAGCACGCTTATAGAGTGTCAGCAGAGGTCAAGACCAGTATAGAGAGAGAGATTGAGGAGATGCTCACCCTAGGGGTAATTACTCCGTCCCAGAGCCCTTGGGAAAGTCTATTAGTCCTAGTTCCTTAAAAAGGACAAGACCACCAGGTTTTGTGTGGACTACCGGTTGCTCAACGCTGGGACGGTGTCAGATGCTTACCCCATGCCCCGCATGGATGAGTTACTAGATGAACTCGCAGGGGCAAACTATCTGACCACCATGGATTTGAGCAAAGGCTATGGAGAAGTCAGCATTCATCACTCCAAGTGGCCTCTATGAGTTCTTAGTGATGCCATTTGGGATGAAGAATGCCCGGCTACCTTTCAACGCCTGGTCAATAGGTTACTGGAAGGGATGCAGAGCTATGCCAGGGCTTACTTAGATGACATTGCTGTCTTTAGTAATTCCTGGGAATCCCACTTAGGACATGTAGCTGCAGTGCTGGATAGGATCAGGGAGGCTGGGCTTACCTTAAAACCCACTAAGTGTATGGTAGGGATGGCAGAAGTCCTGTACTTAGGGCACAGGGTGGGTGGAGGGCACCTCAAGCCAGAGCCAGCCAAGGTAGAAGCCATAGTTGAGTGGCCTGTTCCAAAAACCAAGAAACTGGTCATGGCATTTTTGGGCACCGCAGGGTACTATAGGAAATTTGTCCCACAGTACAGCACCCTGGCCAAACCCCTGACTGATCTGACCAAGAAGCAACTGCCTGTGCTTATTACCTGGTCTCCTGCCTGTGAAACTGCTTTCCAGGCCCTGAAAACTGCGCTTGCTGGAGCCCCTATACTGGCTGCTCCAGACTATACCAAGCATTTTCTCATACAAACTGATGCCTCAGACTTTGGTGTGGGGGCTGTGTTGAGCCAGGTGGAGGACGACGGCCAAGAGCACCGTGTGGTGTATCTAAGTCGCAAACTGCTCCCCAGGGAAGTGGCATATGCCACCATTGAGAATTAGTGCTTGGCCATTGTGTGGGCACTCAAAAAGCTCCAGCCCTATGTCTATGGGAGGGCTTTAACGGTCATCACAGACCACAACCCCCTGAGTTGGCTACAGAGGCTATCAGGGGAAAATGCCAAACTGCTGAGATGGAGCTTGGCTTTGCAAGAATTTGAATTTACCATTCAACACAAGAAGGGCAGTGAAAACAGCAATGCTGACGGACTTTCACACCAGGACTATCCCTCTGAGACTGAGTTCATTAATGGTGCCAGGAGTGCCCCACTCCCCGTTAGGGCCAATGGGCCACCGGTCACCCATTAAGAAGGGGAGGTGTAGAGGGAGAAAGGGGGTGGCCCAGGATTAAAGGGGTTACACCCCATTTGGCCATCCCCTGACCTTACCCGGGAGTCAAAGGGTTAACTGAGCTAAGACCCAGAACAGTGATTTAACCCCTGTAATGACATGTGCATGTGTATTCCCCTATTCCCCTGTTTCATTGTAATGTTTTATGTTTAACACTGTGTCCCAAGGTATGGACAAAGACTCAGAAGAATTCCTTTGCATACCAGTATAGCAGATGGCCCCAGAGGCGCCCCAATGTCTAGGATTTAAGTATTGTTCAAAGGGTCTTGTCACCCTCCCTGATGATTTAAGGGCGGAGGAGGCTCAAACCAGAGCAGTCTCCAAGTGTCCCGGTTATCACCTTCCAACAAAGGTTATCTTGCTAGAGATCCAGATGGGTATACATATATATTTAGGCACTGTACCGTGTATGATTTTCACTGGATGTGCTAAAACTGAGCTTTGTCTGTGTTTTATGTGCTGTCTCTGGTTTTAAATATATATTGCCATGCTCAGTAGCACTCCTCTGTGACATTCATATGCTTATATATATGTTGTGGTTATTTTGGGGGTTCAATAGGAGCTTGTTAGGTGTCCAGTATATTTTACAATTGTGTTTCAGCTAGTCCTGGCTGATTGGAGGTTGGCAACCTCCTACTTAATTTAAGCTCACCCCCTCCCACATTTAAATGGTTAAGGGCTCACTCCATAGCATCTTCCACACAGGGGAACTTGTTTGCTTGCAGGATGGTTGTGACATCTCTAATACAGAGTGCCTTTCCTGGTAATGTACAGGTTAATAAAGGCTTCAATCAGACTTAGAACTTTGCAACTAATATTGACAGATTTACTATAAATCATTCTTCCTGTTATTACACAGGTTATTAAGAATTTATATTAGCGTTAGGGACCCCTGAATTGTGGTCTGCCGTGACGTTGGCTCAGGGGCTTACAACAATTTTGGCCAAAAATGTCAAACTAAAAGACCATTTTACTTAATAGATATTTATACATATATATTTAGGCACTGTACCGTGTATGATTTTCACTGGATGTGCTAAAACTGAGCTTTGTCTGTGTTTTATGTGCTGTCTCTGGTTTTAAATATATATTGCCATGCTCAGTAGCACTCCTCTGTGACATTCATATGCTTATATATATGTTGTGGTTATTTTGGGGGTTCAATAGGAGCTTGTTAGGTGTCCAGTATATTTTACAATTGTGTTTTTCAGCTCGTGCCAGGTGATTGGGAGGTTGGCAACTCCTACTTAATTTAAGCTCACCCCCTCCCACCATTTAAATGGTTAATGGCTCCTCCATAGCATCTTCCAACACAGGAACGTGTTGCTTGCAGGAGGTTGAACATCTCTAATACAGAGTGCCTTTCTCTGTAATGTACAGTATAAAGGCTTCAATCAACTTAGAAAACTTTCAACTAATATTGACAGTATTTACTATAAATCATTCTTCCTGTTATTACCAGGTTATTAAGAATTTACTATTAGCGTTAGGACCCCTGATATTGGTGGGTCCGCAGGGTACGTTGGCTCTCAGTGGGCTTACAAACAATTTTGGTAAAAATGTCAAAACTAAAAGACCATTTACTTAATAGATATTTATCATATACAGTATGCGACAGAGTTTATATCGAGCAAATGCCGCCGGTTCACGGGAGTTACTCGGCTGGTGCTGAGGAAAGTCAGCACATCAGCCGCATCCAGCGCGTCCCCTCCGTTCCCCCCCCACCCTCCAATCGCGCGCGCAATTAAAACATCTTCCCGACCCCTAGCTGCGTTGCTGTGCCCCTCGCTTCCCCGCTCCCCCGCTTACCACCTCACTTCAAACCTTCAGGGGAGTCGGGAAGCCGGGTAAAAAGCGGGGAAGCCGGGGAAGGCCGGCGCCGCTTACTGTGACGTCACGACGTCACGGCGAACGAGCCGCTACTCAACGCTTCTCCACGCTGCCGCCACGCTCCTGCACGAGCGGCATTTGCTCGAATAAACTTTGTCGTACTGTATTTTAGGGCACTGTACCGGTGTTGATTTTCACTGGATGTTGCTAACACTGTTTTGTCTGTGTTTTATGTGCTGTCTCTGGTTTAAATATATATTGCCATGCTCAGTACACTCCTCTGTGACATTCATATGCTTATATATATGTTGTGGTTATTTTAAGGGTTCAATAGGAGCGTGTTAGGTGTCCAGTATATTTTACAATTGTGTTTCAGCTAGTCCTGGCTGATTGGAGATGGCAACCTCCTACTTAATTTAAGCTCACCCCCTCCCACATTTAAATGGTTAAGGCTCACTCCATGCATCTTTCACACAGGGAACTTGTTTGCTTGCAGGATGGTTGTACATCTCTAATACAGTGTGCCTTTCCTGGTAATGTTACAGGTTAATAAAGGCTTCAATCAGACTTAGAACTTTGCAATCTAATATTGACAGATTTACTATAAATCAATTTCTTCCTGTTTTACACAGGTTATTAAGATGTTATATTAGCGTTAGGGACCCTGAATTGTGGTCTGCCGTGACCTTGGCTCAGGGGCTTACAACAATTTTGGGCCAAAATGTTCAAACTAAGACACATTTTACTTAATAGATATTTATACATATATATTTAGGCACTGTACCGTTGTATGATTTTCACTGGAGGGCTAAAACTGAGCTTTGTCTGGTTTTATTGCTGTCTCTGTTTTAAATATATATTGCCATGCTCAGTAGCACCTCCCTTGACATTCATAGCTTATATATATGTTTGGTTATTTTAGGGGTCAAAGGAGCGTGTTAGGGGTCCAGTATATTTTACAATTGTGTTTACAGCTAGTCCTGGCTGATTGGAGGTTGGCAACCTCCTACTTAATTTAAGCTCACCCCACTCCACATTAAATGGTTAAGGGCTCACTCCATAGCATCTTCCACACGGGGAACTTGTTTGCTTGCAGGATGGTGTGAACATCTCTAATACAGAGTGCCTTTCCTGGTAATCAGGTTAATAAAGGCTTCAATCAGACTTAGAACTTGCAACTAATATTGACAGATTTACTATATCATTCTCTGTTTTACACAGGTTATAAGAACTTTATATAGCGTTAGGACCCTGAATGTGGTCTGCTGTGAAACCTTGGCTCAGGGGCTTACAACAACAAGTTGGCAAAAATGTCAAACTAAAAGACCATTTTACTTAATAGTATATTTATTTATATTTAGGCACTGTTCCGTGTATGATTTCACTGGATGTGCTAAAAACTGAAGCTTTGTCTGGTTTTATGTGCTGTCTCTGGTTTTAAATATATTTGCCATGCTCAGTAGCACTCCTCTGTGACATGTCATATGCTTATATATGTGTGTGGTTATTTGGGGGTTCAATAGGAGCTTGTTAGGTGTCCAGTAATTTACAATTGTGTTCGCTAGTTCCTGGCTGATTGGAGGTTGGCAACCTCCTACTTAATTTAAGGCTCAACCCCCTCTCACACATTTAAATGGTTAATGGCTCACTCCATAGCATCTTCCACACAGGGGAACTGTTGCTTGCGAGGATGGTTGTGACATCTCTAATACAGAGTGCCTTTCCTGGTAAGTACAGGTTAATAAAGGCTTCAATCAGACTAAAGACTTTGCAATAATATTGACAGATTTACTATAAATCATTCTTCTGTTTTACACAGGTTATTAAGAATTTATATAGCGTTAGGGACCCTGAATTGTGGTCTGCCGTGACGTTGGCTCAGGGGCTTACAACAATTTTGGCAAAAATGTCAAACTAAAAACCATTTGTTAATAGATATTTATACATATATATTAGGCACTGTACCGTGTATGATTTTCACGGATGTGCTAAAACTGAGCTTTGTCTGTGGTTTTATGTGCTGTCTCTGGTTTTGAAATATTATTGCATGCTCAGTAGCACTCCTCTGTGACATTCATATGCTTTATATATGTTGTGGTTATTTTAAGGGTTCAATAGGAGCGTGTTAGGTTCCAGTATATTTACAATTGTGTTTCAGCTAGTCCTGGCTGATTGGAGATGGCAACCTCCTACTTAATTTAAGCTCACCCCCTCCACATTTAAATGGTTAAGGGCTCACTCCATAGCATCTCCACACAGGGGAACTTGTTTGCTTGCAGGATGGTTGTGACATCTCTAATACAGAGTGGCCTTTCATGGTAATGTACAGGTTATAAGGCTCAATCAGACTTAGAACTTTGCAACTAATATTGACAATTTATAAATCATTCTTCCTGTTATTACACAGGTTATTAAGAATTTATATTAGCGTTAGGGACCCCTGAATTGTGGTCTGCCGTGACCTTGGCTCAGGGGCTTACAACAATTTTGGCCAAAAAATGTCAAAACAAAGACCATTTACTTAAGATATTTATACATATATTTAGGCACTGTACCGTGTATGATTTTCACTGGATGTTGCAAAACTGAGCTTTGTCTGTTTTATGTGCTGTCTCTGTTTGTTTTAAATATATATTGCCATGCTCAGTAGCACTCCTCTGTGACATTCATTGCTTAATATATGTTGTGGTTATTTTAAGGGTTCAATAGGAGCGTGTTAGGTTGTCCAGTATATTTTACAATTGTGTTTCAGTAGTCCTGGCTGATTGAGGTTGGCAACCTCCTACTTAATTTAAGCTCACCTCCCCTCCCACATTAAATGGTTAAGGGCTCACTCCATAGCATCTTCCACACAGGGGAATTGTTTGCTTGCAGGATGGTTGTGACATCTCTAATACAGAGTGCCTTTCTGGTAATGTACAGGTTAATAAAGGTTCATCAGACTAAGAACTTTGCAACTAATATTGACAGATTTACTATAAATATTCTTCCTGTTATTACACGGTTATAAGAATTTATATTAGCGTTAGGGACCCCTGAATTGTGGTCTGCCATGACGTGGCTCGGGGTGCTTACAACAATTTGGCCAAAAATAAAAAATGTCAAAATTAAAGAGCATTTTACTTAATAGATATTTATACATTATATATTTAGGCACTGTACCGTGTTGATTTCACTGGATGTGCTAAAAACTGAGCTTTGTCTGTGTTTTATATGTGCTGTCTCTGGTTTTAAATATTATGCCATGCTCAGTAGCACTCCTCTGTGACATTCAATGTGCTTATATATATGTTGTGGTGATTTTGGGGGGTTCAATAGGAGCTCTTGTTAGGTGTTCGGTATATTTTACAATTGTGTTGCAGCAGTCTGGCCTGATTGGAGGTGGCAACCTCCTACTTAATTAAGCTCACCCCCTCCCACATTAAATGGTTAAAGGGCTCACTCCATAGCATCTTCCCACACAGGGGAACTGTTTGCTTGCAGGGATGGTTTGTGACATCTCTAATACAGAGTGCCTTTCCTGGTAATGTACAGGTTAATAAAGGCTTAATCAGACTTAGAACTTTGCAACTAATATTGACAGATTTACTATAAATCATTCTTCTGTTATTACACAAGTTATTAGAATTTATATTAGCGTTAGGGACCCTGAATTGTGGTCTGCCTGTGACGTTGGCTCAGGGGCTTACAACAATTTTGGCCAAAAATGTCAAAACTAAAAGACCATTTACTTAATAGATATTTATACTATATTTAGGCACGTACGTGTATGATTTTCACTGGATGTGCTAAAACTGAGCTTGTCTGTGTTTTATGTGCTGTCTCTGGTTTTAAATATATATTGCCATGCCTCAGCAGCACTCCTCTGTGACATTCATATGCTTATATTTATGTTGTGTGTTATTGTAAGGGTTCAATAGGAGCGTGTTAGGTGTCCAGTATATTTACAATTGTGTTTCAGCTAGTCCTGGCTGATTGGAGGTTGGCAACCTCCTACTTAATTTAAGCTCACCCCCCCCACATTTAAATGGTTAGGGCAGCTCACTCCATAGCACTTCCACACAGGGGAACTTGTTTGCTTGCAGGATGGTTGTGACATCTCTAATACAGAGTGCCTTCCTGGTAATGTCAGGTTAATAAGGCTTCAATCAGACTAAAACTTTGCAAAACTAATTTGACAGATTTACTATAAATCATTCTTCGTTATACACAGGTTATAAGAATTTATATTAGCGTTAGGGACCCCTGAATTGTGGTCTGCCATACGTTGGCTCAGAGGCTTTACAACAATTTTGGCCAAAATGTCAAACTAAAAGACCATTTTCTTAATAGATATTTATACATATATATTTAGGCACTGTACCATGTATGTATTTTCACTGGATGTGCTAAAACTGAGCTTTGTCTGTGTTTTATGTGTCGGTCTCTGGTTTTTAAATATATATGTGCCATGCTCAGTAGCACTCCTCTGTGACATTCATATGCTTATATATATGTTGTGGTTATTTTGGGGGTTCAATAGGAGCTTGTTAGGTGTCCAGATATTTTACAATTGTGTTTCAGCTTAGTCCGGCTGATTGGAGGTTGGCAACCTCCTACTTAATTTAAGCTCACCCCCTCCCACATTTAAATGGTTAAGGGCTCAGCTCCATATAGCATCTTCACACAGGGGAACTGTTTGCTGCAGGATGGTTGTGACATTCTCTAAACAGAGTGCCTTTCCTGGTAAGTACAGGTTAATAAAGGCTTTAATCAGACTTAGAACTTTGCAACTATTATTGACAATTTTACTATAAATCATTCTTCCTGTTATTACACAAGTTATTAAGAATTTATATTAGCGTTAGGGACCCCTGAATTGGTGGGTCTTTCCGTACGTTGGCTCATGGGCTTACAAACAATTTTTGGTAAAAATGTCAAACTAAAAGACCATTTTACTTAATAGATATTATACCATATACAGTATCGGACGAGTTATATCGAGCAAATGCCGCCGGTTAAGGGAGGTTACTCGGCTGGTGATGAGGAAAGTCAGCACATCGCGGCGCATCCAGATCCGAGTCCCCTACCGTTCCCCCCACCACTCCAATACGCGGCCAATTAAACATCTTCCCGACCCCTAGCTGCGTTGCTTGTTGCCCCTCGTTCCCCGCTCCCCGCTACACCTCACTTCAAACCTTCAGGGGAGGCGGAGAAGCGGGTAAACGGGAACGGAGCCGGGGAAGCCGGGGAAGCCGGCGACGCTTACTGTGAACGTCACACCGACGTCACGACGAACGAGCCGACTACTCAACGTTTCTCCACCGGCCGGCCACGCTCCTGCAGAGCGCATTTGCTCGATAAACTTGTCGCTACTGTTCATTTTTAAGGGGCCACTTGTACCGTGTTGATTTTCCTGGATGTTCTAAACAGACCTTTTTGTCTGTGTTTTATGGCTTGTCTCTGGTTTTAAATATATTTGCCATGCTCATATCACTCCTCTGTGACTTCATATGCTTATATATATGTTGTGGTTATTTTAAGGTTCAATAGGAGCGTGTTAGGTGTCCAGTATTTTTTTACAATTGTGTTTCAGCTAGTCCTGCTGATTGGAGATGGCAACCTCCTACTTAATTTAAGCTCACCCCCTCCCACATTTAAATGGTTAAGGGCTCACTCCATGCATCTTCACACAGGGGAACTTGTTGCTTGCAGGATGGTTGGACATCTCTAATACAGTGTGCCTTTCCTGGTAATGTACAGGTTAATAAAGGCTTCAATCAGACTTAGAACTTTGCAACTAATATTGACAGATTTACTATAAATCATTCTTCCTGTTATTACCAGGTTATTAAGAATTTATATTAGACGTTAGGGACCCCTGAATTGTGGTCTGCCGTGACCTTGGCTCAGGGGCTTACAACAATTTTGGCCAAAATGTCAAACTAAAAGACCATTTTACTTAATAGATATTTATACATATATATTTAGGCACTGTACCGTGTATGATTTTCACTGGATGTGCTAAAACTGAGCTTTGTCTGGTTTTATGTGCTGTCTCTGTTTTAAATATATATTGCCATGCTCAGTACACCCTCCTCTTGACATTATAGCTTATATATATGTTTGGTTATTTTAGAGGGTCAATAGGAGCGTGTTAGGGTCCAGTATATTTTACAATTGTGTTTACAGCTAGTCCTGGCTGATTGGCAGGTTGGGCAACCTCCTACTTAATTTAAGCTCACCCCAACACACCCCCTCCACATTAAATGGTTAAGGGCTCACTCCATAGCATCTTCCACACGGGGAACTTGTTTGCTTGCAGGATGGTTGTGAACATCTCTAATACAGAGGGCCTTTCCTGGTAATCAGGTTAATAAAGGCTTCAATCAGACTTAGAACTTTGCACTAATATTACAGATTTACTATAATCATTCTCTGTTATTACACAGGTTATAAGAAATTTATATAGCGTTAGGACCCCTGAATGTGGTCTGCGTGAAACCTTGGCTCAGGGGCTTAAACAACATTGGCCAAAAATGTCAAACTAAAAGACCATTTTACTTAATATATATTTATCTTATATTTAGGCACTGTTCCGTGTATGATTTTCACTGGATGTGCTAAAAACTGAGCTTTGTCTGTGTTTTATGTGCTGTCTCTGGTTTTTAAATATATTTGCCATGCTCAGTAGCACTCCTCTGTGACATTCATATGCTTATATATATGTTGTGGTTATTTTGGGGGTTCAATAGGAGCTTGTTAGGTGTCCAGTAATTTTACAATTGTGTTTCCGCTAGTCCTGGCTGATTGGAGGTTGGCAACCTCCTACTTAATTTAAGCTCAACCCCCTCTCCACATTTAAATGGTTAAGGCTCACTCCATAGCATCTTCCACACAGGGGAACTGTTTGCTTGCAGGATGGTTGTGACATCTCTAATACAGAGTGCCTTCCTGGTAAGTACAGTTAATAAAGGCTTCAAATCAGACTAAGACTTTGCAACTAATATTGACAGATTTACTATAAATCATTCTTCTGTTTTACACAGGTTATTAAGAATTTATATAGCGTTAGGGACCCTGAATTGTGGTCTGCCGTGACGTTGGCTCAGGGGCTTACAACAATTTTGGCCAAAAATGTCAAACTAAAAACCATTTGTTTAATAGATATTTATACATATATATTAGGCACTGTACCGTGTATGATTTTACTGGATGTGCTAAAACTGAGCTTTGTCGTGGTTTTATGTGCTGTCTCTGGTTTTAAATATTATTGCCATGCTCAGTAGCACTCCTCTGTGACATTCATATGCTTTATATATGTTGTGGTTATTTTAAGGGTTCAATAGGAGCGTGTTAGGTGTCCAGTATTTTACAATTGTGTTTCAGCTATCCTGGCTGATGGAGATGGCAACCTCCTACTTAATTTAAGCTCACCCCCTCCCACATTTAAATGGTTAAGGCTCACTCCATAGCATCTTCCACACAGGGGAACTTGTTTGCTTGCAGGATGGTTGTGACATCTCTAATACAGAGTGGCCTTTCTGGTAATGTACAGGTTATAAGGCTTCAATCAGACTTAGAACTTTGCAACTAATATTGACAATTTCATAAATCATTCTTCCTGTTATTACACAGGTTATTAAGAATTGTATTTGCGTTAGGGACCCCTGAATGTGGTCTGCCGTGACCTTGGCTCAGGGGCTTACAACAATTTTGGCCAAAAAATGTCAAAACAAAGACCATTTTACTTAAGGATATTTATACATATATTTAGGCACTGTACCGTGTATGATTTTCACTGGATGTTGCAAAACTGAGCTTTGTCTGTGTTTTATGTGCTGTCTCTGTCTTGTTTTAAATATATATTGCCATGCTCAGTAGCACTCCTCTGTGACATTCATTGCTTAATATATGGTTGTGGTTATTTTAAGGGTTTCAATAGGAGCGTGTTGGGTGTCCAGTATATTTTACAATTGTGTTTCAGCTAGTCCTGGCTGATTGAGGTTGGCAACCTCCTACTTAATTTAAGCTCACCCCCTCCCACTTAAATGGTTAAGGGCTCACTCCATAGCATCTTCCACACAGGGGAACTTGTTTGCTTGCAGGATGGTTGTGACATCTCTAATACAGAGTGCCTTTCCTGGTAATGTACAGGTTAATAAGGTTCATCAGACTAAGAACTTTGCAACTAATATTGACAGATTTACTATAAATATTCTTCCTGTTATTACACGGTTATAGAAATTTATAATTAGCGTTAGGGACCCCTGAATTGTGGTCTGCCATGACGTGGCTCAGGGCTTACAACATTTTGGCCAAAAATATGTCAAATTAAAGAGCATTTTACTTAATAGATATTTATACATATATAATTTAGGCACTGTACCGTGTTGATTTTCACTGGATGTGCTAAAAACTGAGCTTTGTCTGTGTTTTATATGTGCTGTCTCTGGTTTTAAAGTATTATTGCCATGCTCAGTAGCACTCCTCTGTGACATTCATGTCTTATATATATGTTGTGGTATTTTGGGGGGTTCAATAGGAGCTTGTTAGGTGTTCGGTAATAATTTTACATTGTGTTGCACTAGTCCTGGCTCTGATTGGAGGTGGCAACCTCCTACTTAATTTAAGCTCACCCCCTCCACATTTAAATGGTTAAGGGCGTCACTCCATAGCATCTTCCACACAGGGGAACTTGTTTGCTTGCAGGGATGGTTGTGACATCTCTAATACAGAGTGCCTTTCCTGGTAATGTACAGGTTAAAAAGGCTTTAATCAGACTGTAGAACTTTGCAACTAATATTGGACAGATTTACTATAAATCATTCTTCTGTTATTACACAAGTTATTGAATTTATATTAGCGTTAGGGACCCCTGAATTGTGGTCTGCTGTGACGTTTTGGCTCAGGGGCTTACAACATTTTGGCCAAAAATGTCAAAACTAAAAGACCATTGTACTTAATAGATATTTATACTATATTTAGGCACGTAGCGTGTATGATTTCACTGGATGTGCTAAAACTGAGCTTGTCTGTGTTTTTTGGTGTGTCTGGTTTTAAATATATATTGCCAGTGCTCAGCAGCACTCCTCGGTGACATTCATATGCTTATATTTATGTTGTGGTTATTTAAGGGTTCATAGGAGCGTGTTAGGTGTCCAGTATATTTTACATTGTGTTTCAGCTAGTCCTGGCTGATGTGGAGGTTGGCAACCTCCTACTTAATTTAGCTCACCACCCCCCACATTTAAATGGTTGGGCAGCTCACTCATAGCACTTCCACACAGGGGAACTTGTTTGCTGGCAGGATGGTTGTGACATCTCTATACAGAGTGCCTTCCTGGTTAATGTAGGTTAATAAGGCTTCAAATCAGACTAAGAACTTTGCAAACTAATATTGACAGATTTACTATAAATCATTCTTCCGTTATACACAGGTTATAAGATTTATATTAGCGTTAGGGACCCCTGAATTGTGGTCTGCATGAGCGTTGGCTCAGAGGCTTACAAACAATTTTGGCCAAAATGTCAACCTAAAAGACCATTTTCTTAATAGATATTTATACATATATATTTAGGCACTGTACATGTATGATTTTCAATGGATGTGCTAAACTGAGCTTTGTCTGTGTTTTATGTGTCGGTCTCTGGTTTTTAAATATATATGGCCATGCTCAGTAGTCACTCCTCTGTGACATTTCTATGCTTATATATTGTTGTGGTTATTATTTGGGGGTTCAATAGGAGCTTGTTAGGTGTCCAGTATATTTTACAATTGTGTTTCAGTTAGTCGGCTGATTGGAGGTTGGCAACCTCCTACTTAATTTAAGCTCACCCCCTCCCACATTTAAATGGTTAAGGGCTCATCCATATAGCATCTTCCACACAGGGGAACTGTTTGCTGCAGGATGGTCTGTGACATTCCTCTAAACAGTAGTGCCTTTCCTGGTAAGTACAGGTTAATAAAGGCTTTAATCAGACTTAGAACTTTGCAACTATTATTGACAGATTTTACTATAAATCATCTCCTGTTATTACACAAGTTATTAAGAATTTATATTAGCGGTTAGGGACCCCCTGAATTGTGGTCTGCTCGGACGTTGGCTCAGGGGCTTACAACAATTTGGCCAAAAAGTCAAACTAAAAGGACCATTTTTACTTAAATGATATTATACATATATTTAGAGCCTGTAAACCTGTATGATTTTCACTGGATGTGTGCTAAACTGAGTCTTGTCTGGTTTATAATATATCTGCTGTCCTCTGGTTTTAAAGGTATGGGAAGATGGACAGATTTGGTGCCCCCATGAGTTCGGTGCGAACCTGGTCCTATGGAAGAGATACATCGATGACATTCTCTTCATTTGGAATGGTGCCCTGGAAGATTTAAATAATTTTTTAGTTTATGTTAATAAGAATGACCGCAACTTGATTTTTACATCCTATTTAAATAAAACTGAAATTGAATTTCTTGATCTAGTAATATATATAGAAGAAGAGCGAATTAAAAGAAAAACTTATTTCATAAAGGTGGATGGGAATAATTTTATTGACAATTCCAACTTCCACCATCCGAAGTGGATATCTAATATCCCTTACTGTCAGCTACGTAGACTTAAAAGAAACTGTATAGAAAGAGCAGTCTATGACAAACAATCAGAAGTCTTAATCAAGAAGTTCAAGGAAAAGGATTACAGAGACAGTGTCATTCAAGAAGCAGTGAAGAGAACAGATAAGCTACAGTAGATAGAAATTTTATATTGAATCCAAACAGGGACCAATCAACAGTAAAGAAAAATAACAAATGTGACTTTCAAACTACTTTCATCACACAGTTAAATCAAGAATCCAATAAAATAAAAAAAATTATTTCTAAGCATTGGCATACTTTAAAAAATGATCCCATTTTAGAAAGTGAATTCCCAGATTACCCACGTGTTATTTTTAAAAGGGCAGGCAATTTAAAAAGTAAGCTATCCCCCAGTGTTTTTAAACCTTTAAAACAATGTACAGATAATGTTACCCGATGGTTAAAACTACCCACAGGATTTCATAAATGTGGAAATTGCAAAGCATGTGAATACGGTCCAAAGACAAAAGATCATTTTTATTCACATATAACAAAAGAAAATGTGAAAACACTGATTTTATCAATTGCAATACCGATCACATTGTATATTTATTAGAATGTCCATGTGGATTACAATACATTGGTCGAACCTAACGCTCTTTAAAAAACTGAATATTAGAACACGTGGGCAACATTAAGAGGAAATTACAGAGCCACAGTGTTTCGAAACATTTCAAATTATTTTATGGCAGTAACCCCAAATGTTTAATTTTCAGAGGGATTGAAAGGTAATTTTAAATTGTTGAGGAGGCAATACAATTTTAAAATTATCATAAAGAGAATTTTTCTGGATCCAAAGGATGAAAACCATGAGCCCCAAAGGTTTTAATGTGGATCTAGATATAGTAGTCTTCCTCTAAGACATTTTTTAGATTTTTTTTAGACATTTTATCGGTACTTTTTTAGGTACTTTTTTAGGTACTTTTTGAATAATATATTTTAGAAATTTTTAGATAAATTTTCAACTATTAAATATTTAGAGTGACCTAATGTTCTTTGCTTTTCATTCTGCTTGCCCTTTTTATCTTTTTTTTTATTCACATTGCATTCCATTTAATGTGTATCAGCATTTTTTTGCCATTGTTTATATTTTATGTTTATTATGTGACTATATATTTTAACACATGCTACTCTTTTTGTCCTCTTTGTCCTCAAAGAACTCTTTCAAGACACCACTGTAGACATCAATTTTTAAGACTAGGAAGTTTAAGATATATGTTTAGGTTAGACTCACTATAGATGTGGTGAAAGTATTTTATGTGGAAGACCATAGATTTCCTCCTTTATATATTTATATACTCATATACTAATACTGTACATACTAAATTAGTATGTTGTTTTTGTAACCAGTTGTAGAGAATCCTTGCCATATATCTTTTTTGGTGTATGTTACATGTGCTCATATATCATAATTCATGTTTGTGCTGTGTTTGTCTGATGCCCATATTCCAATGTTTACCATACAGCTCCCATTTTTGGAGCATTCTGATAGGCTGTCAGTTCATCCAATGAGAGACCTAGATAGCGAGTTTCAGCCAATGAGTGGCGATTTCAGAGAATTTAATGCAAAAGAACTCAGAGACCAATTAGACTCCTGACGAAGCGGATGACGCAAAACGCTTAGAGTCATTACCTGAAGCCTGCAGCCACACTCCTTACCTGCTCAGGTGTCCAGGGAATCCTCCCACATCCATTTGTGAGATACACCGCGAACCGTAAGTGACGCGACGGACGTGGGTCCCGGGCGGAGGAGGGGGTGAGAGCCCACAAGCTTCATACATTTTAAATGCTGAAATTTTATTTTTAAATTGTGAGTGTGATTCCGCCAGATATGTTATATAGTGATTAATTTTCATATACACTTGTGTGCACTATTGTTCAATTTGTTTCCAATTGCCCCACTCCTGTATACCCTGAGGGATATCCCTATCTGAAGGAAGTTCTCCTGAGAGGCCACATCTGTACCACAGTGTCTGAAAGGCTTATGTTTCTTGGGAAGAATGTGAGTTCAACACCCAAAGACCCCTCCAATTCACTTATATTGAGTTGGTTTAAACGCTATTACACTATATTTGCATTTTGTTCTTTTTCACATATTATCCATGTGATTTTGTGCTCCCCACTGTTCATCCATGTATGTGGCGATAGAAGGGTTAATCCGGCCATTAATAAAGGCTTTATACCTGGCTGATTAACCCTATATCACATTGAGACTGAAGGAGTTACCTGTATGTGCACCCCATTGATATGTCTTCCCCTACACCCACCTTCTTGTCCCCATTTTGCAGTCCATTCCCTGGCTGCAGTAATAGGAATGTATACAAACTGTGCCAATTGGTTTTTAGACACAAGAGGAAGCTGTGAGCGCTAAACCAATCGCTGATTGAAGATGCGTAGCTATGTATGGGTGGCCGTGTTGAAAGTATAGGGATTACTTCTAAGCTCTCGACCTCGCAACCGCAAGGTTAATTGAGTACAGTAAGTGGTTTGCGGTCTAGCTGAAGTGGTTTCTGTCAAAATGTATCCGCTACCTTGTTAGCTTCATAACTTGAAAAAGGGAAAGTCAATTGACGTGGGAATTGGGTTAATCCGCGAACCCACGTCATAGCCCGTTCAATTAAAGAAGCTAACTTCTAGCTAGCACTCTAATTTTTGGAGTGCAGTAAGGAATAAAGAAACCATACACACATATATAATTTATAGTAGTGGCACAAGCAGAACATATTGTTTTATTAAACTGTGTTATACTGTGGGTTTTAAATGTGAAGGCAGGAAACCTTTTTTCTGCGAGCCCGTGAAAAATTCCTTTGGCATGCAAATATGCTATGGGTGAATGAACTGAGGTTTTTTTCAATTCCGAACTTCAAAGACACCCTGCAGAGAGGGTGCCTCAATGTTTATGAGAAGTTCTGAGTTGAAAAGACTCATCAATCCTAGGTGTTAGGATGTCCGGAAGATAGTGAGTGCCAGATACCGGTGTAAAATATGCGTACTTCACACTTGGTGGCCAAACCCCAGGCTCTGTGTCGCCATGTAAGGGGCTGACCCTGATATTCTAAGGAGCTCAGGTGTGAAGTTGACACATGCTCCGTGCAAACCGGGAGGCAGCCCTTGCCCTTGCCCTTTCTGCGAAGTACTGGCAAGTCGGGGATAGGTAGGGAAAATATTCCCAGAGGCGGGATGGGGTGCATATGTTAAGTATAGGACCCTGAACCCTATAAAAATGCCTGCAGCCCAGTCCCAGTCAGATTCACCAGATTCATCTGATTTGACCAAGTTCCAGCTTCTGCGGTTCCGGAGTGTGAGGGGTTAATAATATCGTAACCAAGGATCATCCCCCTCTTCTGGAATTCGTTAGAGCTAAGGGTTCCCGAACGAACCCTGTAAGGACTGAACAAACTTTTTCCTGTTGGCCGAGATATAGGGCTGGCAAGTTGCGCCTCATAGCCAGGAACTGCAACATGGATCCTTTTTGCACCCATTTGCATGCGTGCAGGGGTGCCCAGTGACTTTATTTCATTCCAAGGTCATTTGTTTTCCTTTCCCCATCCCAGTAAGTGTTTTATTGAGTGTATATTGTGAAGATTTGTGTGTCTGTCTGAAAAGAAATAAATTACAATTTATTTTACTCAACTTGTGTGCTCAGAGCAGAATCCCGGTATTAATGTGTAGATCAGACCTGGTCTACCGTGACAGTGTACATACTGGGATTTTCCCATCAGACTTAATATCTGCTTATTAAAGTAGAAACCATTTAGAGTGCATGTATTTGGGGTCTTTGATTCCATTCCTCTTTTGATAGAAAACTTCTTCTTTCTGTGATATATAGATATAGAATTAGATATATATCGCGCCTCCAGTTCACCCTCCTTTGACAGGGCTAAGTGAGCAGGGATAGCTTGGCCGAGCATCGATGGGTGCAGGATGGGGTGTGCAGAGAATGTGCGGTTAGACATTGGTGGTCGATGGATGAGATGAGCAGGGAGCTGGTTTGGCTTTGATTGATATAGGTGTGAAGAGTGAGGGATGTCTGGTTCGACTTCAGTGGGTGATTAGCGAAAGAAGAGCGGTACAGTACTGAACATTATGCGTGTCATTGGGAATTAGTTACTACTGTATAGTATATTTTATTTACCTTCATTATAAACCTTGCCAACTGGGTGGAGGTGACACAATGTCAGGAGTGCACTGTGCGTAGTTGCTTGAGACAACTATGTAGTTTGGGTGCAGGCTGACACAGTTGTTTGGTCAATTCTAATGATATTGGGACAGGTAGCCAGATGGAGCAAAACATGTATGACCAGGTTGAGGCTGGTACTCCGATAGTGGGTTTTCAGTGCCGGTTGGACCGTAATGGTAGTAGTATTGTTATGGTACGTACTCAGACTGGTAAAATGGTGGTGGGACCGTGGAGGTTTAGGAATTATAATTTTTCAATCTCCTGGTCCTTTTGAAGTTGCCATGATAAAACATACCCGGAAAAGATGGGTGCAGTGACTGCCTGCCTGCGGGGGTGTTCTAATAAAGCAATCATTCATTGACAAATTATGCCATGTAGAATTCTTCCAAATGTGAGGGTTTGATGAATTTTTGAGGTATTCATACTTGTCAATGTTGTAGTCATAGATTGTCATGGGAGTCCAGGAATTTACACCTTTTTACCAGGATCATTCATTGAGCAAAACAGGTAAAGTGAAATAAATTGTAAATTTATTCGCAGGAAAAGGCATACACACAATGAAACACAAACTACATATGAAAATACACACTTTCTTGGAAACTGGGGAAAAATTAGACTTTCCTAGCTAAATAGCACTTAGAACAACAGTCTTTAGTTGACTTAGCCCGAAATGTCTTTGAAACAAAATTGCATGCAGACACAACCGCTCCCTTCTCTCCAGAGGAACTGCTTTTCGTTGACCAGGACTTTGCTCCAAACGTCCTGGAACTAAAATCGGCTTGCGATCCTAGCCTCGATCGCTCCGTTCATTTTTGAGAACTTGGGGCCTCATGCAGAAAGCGCAGATAAGGCTTTTTTCGCCATTTTTCCGCCAAAAATGCCTTCGCGATTCAATAAGCGCGGAATAGTGGCAAAAATCGGCAATTTTGGTTCCCGATTAAAACTTATCGGCAGCCGGGTGCCGATAAGCCACTTTCCGTAACTTTTTTAAATCGGCTGAATTCACGTAGCCCCGATCAGCTTTTCGCTGCTGATCGGCACTCTAGAATTGAGTTTTACGTCAATCCGTACCACCAGCTCAAGTTGGCAAGTTGGTGGAGGAGAAGCATCGGCAAGGTCGACACTTAGAAAAAATCAGGCCTATTTTACTGCCTGGGATTGGGGCCGGGGGGAGCTGATACCCATTAATACCAGCACCGGAGCCCCCCGGCATGCATCCGAGGCAGGAAAAATGCATTTAAATCCCACTTCATTACCTTAGCAGCTAACTGCTAAGGCAATGAAGGGGTTAACCCGCCGTGCCAGGTTTATTGTGGGTAGCGGGGGTGGGTGAAGGGGGTATTTGGCCCTTGTTGCTTGTTTAGGGCTTGCGAGGGGGTTGCGGGTGCACTTAACCCCTTCACGACCGTAGCGGTTAATACCGCTACGGTCATGAAGGGGTTAAGCATTTCTGCTACCCACCCGCAAGTCCTAAACAAACCACAGTTGGGGCTAATATCCAATTCGGCCACCCCCGCTACCCACAATTAAAAAAATACACAGACAACAGCCCCACACTAAATAAATAAATAAATATAAATAAATATATATATATATATATATATATATATATATAATCAAAAATGAAATAGATGATACCATTCTGTGGCTAACGAAATGCTTTTATTTGTGCGAGCTTTCGAGATACAGTACACTGATCTCTTCTTCCGGCGATGTTACAATGAATGAAGCAAGCAAAAGCTATACTATAAACAGTGTCTATTGGAATGTTATCTGTGCTGGTCCTTCCCCCGGTGTGGATGTGTTTTATGGCTGGAGGTGTCAAAACGTTCCTGAAAGCAAGTGATGAAAGAGTGTGTATGTGTATCAGTGTGAATAAAAATGAATGGAGAGCCCACAGTATATACAGTGCTTTACAAAAGGTGTGTGTGGAGTGGGAGTGGATATAAATGGTGTGGGTGGGTGTAGAAATGTGAGAGTTAGTAGCACAACTAAAAGTGTGTGTGGATGCTATGTGGTCCCTATTGGTGTATAGGGATGGAAAAACAAGGAGTATATGTATGTGTGAGAGACAGCTGTGTGTGCATACATATAGCACAGTATGTACAGACATGGCCTATAGCGCTCATGGGAAGAGAGTTCACTTGTGTCAGTAATGACTCATAAAATTTCGATCTCTGTTTAGGCCACTGCTAAGTGTCCCGAACAGTTGCATACATTTCTATTCATGCAACCGTCTCTCTTTCGGTGTTTTAAGATTACCTTTGAGTATGGCAACCCTCAGATCGTTCACCTTATGGCCGGGATATATTTATTTTATCCCTTGTGAGAGTTAGGTTTAGTAAAGGGCTGGAATTAGCCTTATATTAGCTGTGAGCAAATTCTCCTTGGGCGTTCTTATATAGATATAATACTAGTAATATCTATATGATATATATATATATATATATATATATATATTAGATCTATATAAACTGTAAATATTCCTGTT
>WSYH01000715.1:29059-69590 GCA_036426205.1 Ascaphus truei
ATATTCCTGTATATTCATTTGCATATCTTAGACAGGTCTGCAACCCTGTCTTTTACCAGTATCACCCAGCAAACAGCACTTCCACTGCAGCAAGGGATTCTGGGAAATGACATGCAAATGAGCATACAGTGCCACTTTTTATCTCATGCTCGCATTACATGAGCAACCTTTAGTCAATGCATGCTGCTTTAAACACAGCTTTTTTTTTTTTTACCCACCATAACCTTAATAGTCGTGGTGATTACCTACTCTTATCTCATTTGAGCAAATGTCAGCAAGCCAACCTCACACTGATGATACCCATCAAGGTTGAAACATGTCTGTGAGTGGGTTAACTGACTTTGCATCTCCCAAGTCCTTGCTTAAAAGCTATATATATATTACCACAACAACCCCTATACACCCCTAACAGACAGTACATACATGCACAGCAATGATACTATAGGCCGGCGGGGGCCCTCGGGTGTTACCCGCAGGCCTGCAGAATCAATTCTGTGCCCCCCCAAATTAATGTCAAAACACATACATACTTATAAAGAAATAACCCCCCTCCCTAACACATACAGTATAGTAATGGGCACAATTACTATTTTCCACAAATGGATAATAGTGAATGAGCCCATTTTAAATACATTAAGAAAAATAACTAAAATAAATACATATTGCACTCACCCTTGTCCGTCTTCCACGATGAAGGCCATCCTCATCTTCAACACCGTCCATGCCCCCACCGATGCTGCAAAACATGAACAAGAATAAAAACAGCCAATGTAATGTCCCCTCACCCCTTAATCACATAGCGGTTATTAACCGCTACAGTCATTAAGGGGTTAACCCACCCTCACCAACCACTTGGGAGGCCAACATACCCTCCCCCACTACCCCCCCCACCCCATGTGGCCTAACCACCCTCACCGAATACCCATCCGGGAGGCCTACCCACATACCCTTGGGGCAAATACCCCCTCCCCCGACCCCCAGTACCCACAATAAAAACAATACACTGCCCCACAATAAACATCATTATATTTATTAAATACATAACCCACCCCCTGTGCCCCCCCATAAATACATGATTTATTATTCTACATAAAGGTTTAATACCCCATGCCCACGTGAGTCCACGGTGGGCCTGACGGGTCACCTCACAGACCTACAGGTGCCCAGAATCATGTTTCACACAGGGTCTGGAGGCCTGTTGGTGGGTCCCGCCAGGCGCCATGGTCCGCCAGGTGATCTCCGCGGGTCATCGTGGGCCACAATGGGGTCTCCATGGTAGGCCCGCGGATGTCTGGGGGGCCTCGGGTCAGACCCACAGGTGTCTGAGGGGCTTTGGGTGGTTCCCACGGGGGTCTGGGGACCCACGGGTGGGCCCTATGGGTCTGGGGTGCCCCCACAGATGTGGGGCCACCGGTTCTTCCCCACAGGTGTCCCCCAAGGACCCAGCAGCCTGGTACCCGTGAGAAGCCCGAGGATACTGCAGGTGTTTTCCAGAGGTCTCTCGCAGACCTGAAGAACCAACCCTTTATGTAAAAAAATAAACCTGACCTATACATTAAATACATCAATTCCCCCCCCCCGCCCCCCACAACATATACAGTACAATAATGTGCCAAATAACTATTATCCAGATTGCCTTTAAGATGATGTCATGAAAAGAAAGATGGCCGGCCTCACATGGTACGGTAGCCAATCAGAGCATGGGCAATACATCCCAACTCTGATTGGCTCTAGTACCATGTGACAGGCTTTCAATTACGTCACATCCGTTCTCCCCAAAGCCTCTGTCACATGGTCTACTAGAGCCAATCAGAGTAGGGATATAGTTCCCATGCTCTGATTGGCTACCGTACCATGTGAGGTCGGCCATCTTTCTTTTCATGACGTCATCTTAAAGGCAATTGTAGCACAGCCATTCTTATTGGCTGGCATCATTGCTTTAAATGACGTCATCAAAATTAATTTTTCTTCTATCAGCACTACAGGTATATTTTATAATTGCCTTCTATTGAACAGATTTTGGTCTACCTAAGTCTTATTAAATCAGTTATTCCTCAGAAGCACTTTTTAAACATTTTAAGTTATGATGCCAAAAATGTGATAATTTTAAAATATGTGCTGATTTTCTAAATTCAAAGTGTACAAAAAGGGCCAGAACAAATTACATTTATGGTTTGAAATTAAGCACTCACTGTGACAGAGTAAGAATCACTAGAGTGTAGCATGCAAGCTAAATGAGAAAATTACCAGTGCAATCTGTTTAAAATAATTGATCTTTATGATGCAATGAAATCTTCTGGCACCACAGTCTTTAATATTTGGCAAGAACTATTTGTTCATAAATCATCCAATGTACAGTAACTCAAATATAATCTAAAGGATTTGATATATGTTAAACTAAACAATTAAATATACTAAATAGAATATTAATAGAATGTGTGCATAATAAAACTAAAGTAAACTGAGGTGGACCTTGCCGTGTAATATAAAGTTGTTAAAAGAGGCATTTCACATTTTCAAAATTATATGTAATCCTGTAAAAAGTAACACAATCATCTATACTGTCCCAGCCAGCTTAAAACTAATGCGGCTGCCGCCGCAGTTTAAAAACAGCTGCGGGCGGCACGGCTATCTTCGGCCGTTATCAAAGAATTTTAGTTGTAAACCTGGTGGAGTCAAAACATTAAATAAGACACCAGAATGTTGTGCACTAGTTAATGACGTCAGTTGCTCTAATTTAATGTTTAAATGTAATCACAAAAAAAGTTTTGATGTTAACATTTTAGAACTGCATCATCACTATTTCTGAAAAAAGAAGCTAATAAAGGCCCAGCTGCACTGAGCTCAATTAAATCAGGGGAAATAACATGTTGTTACCTAAATTAGTAACAGACATTATTTTCTCTGAGTCAAATGCATATCCACAAGGTTGTTTAATTTATTAGCCTACAGCTGCGCCAGCCTTTATTCTAAAGCCTCGCACGCCGTACCGCTCTGAATACCGGGTCATGACGCGCAATGTTTTCCAACCGTATAGCAATTGACTCGGGTTTCTATCGTTTTTTTAGCGTGCGCAGAATCCATTTATCGGGCGCTAAAAATTGCATTTTAGCCTTGTCTGCAATACTGTCTAGAAACTCAAGTGGACGATCGCGAGCTGTTGTCTTAAAAGTCTAATAGCAATTCAACCTACACAGTACAGCTGTACAGTTCTGCAAGTCTGTGTGTGTGTACGTTAATTGTAATTTGAAGATTTATATTTGAAGCAGAGATTAACGTTACAAGTTCTTACTGTATACCAGGCCTGCACAACTCGTTAAGCGAGAAGGGCCGAACTACTCCAAGGAAAAAAAATTTGGGCCGCACGGGTAAAATCATCATCATCATCATCATCATCATCATCATCATCATCATCATCATCATCATCATCATCATCATCATCATCATCATCATCATCATCATCATCATCATCATCATCATCATCATCATCATCATCATCATCATCATCATCATCATCATCATCATCATCATCATCATCATCATCATCATCATCATCATCATCATCATCATCATCATCATCATCATCATCATCATCAATCATCATCATGCCATCATATCATCATATCACATCAAATCATCATCATCATCATCATCACATCATCATCATCATCATCATCATCATCTCATCATCATCATCATCATCATCAATCATCATGATATCATCAGCATAACACCAGCACACATCATCATCATCATCATCATCATCTCATTTTCCCAGCACCTTTCATCATCATCATCATCCTCATATATCTCCCCCAGCACCACTCATCATCATCCTCATATCTCCCCCAGAACCCCTCATCATCATCCTCATATCTCCCCCAGAACCCCTCATCATCATCCTCATATCTCCCCCAGAACCCCTCACTATCAATCTTTGCGATACTCCCCATCTATCTCTAATACCCCCATCTCTCCCCCTCACCCACACACATACTGCTGCGGCCAAGTTTATTCGAGCATTTGCCCGTTCTTGGCCGCAGCAGAGCCTGGCGCGCGCCCGAGGGTGACGGGCGCGCGCCGAAGCAGCGGAAGAGCGCCCTCCGATCGGGGCGCTCTCCCTACCGCTGCCGGGTCCGCCGGGTCCCCCGGAACCCCCTGCCGCCGTCCCGCGATCGCGGGACACCAGGGCTCCCTCGGGGAGCCCTGGACGCGCGTGCAGGGGGCGCAGGCTCCCGAAGATGCGTGACCGCGCGTCTATGACGCGCGGCACGCCGAGGGGCGGCCACTAGCAAGCCGGGAAATCTCCCGGCTTGTGGATCTGGCCGCAGTGTAATAAACTGTGTCGCCACTGTAATACTCCCCCTCCACAAACACACAATACCCCCTTGCACACCACACACTTCCCACCCCCCCCGCCCCCTCCCTCCTCCGCCCCCTTGCACTTCACATCATTCTCCCCCCCTGCACCTCCAATCACCCCCCGCTGCACCTCCAATCACCCCCTTGCACAGTGCATAAGGCAACAGCATGTGACTTTGTGCATTATTTTACCGTCAAAGATGATGCTGCATCCTGGTCCATGTCTAGAGATCACACCCCACACATGCAGCTTCACTGGGTGTTTTGGACGTAACTTCATAGATAAGCGTCCTTTTTTGTGGAATGCAAAACTGGCAAATCTCTCAAGCGATACAGTTGACTCGTCAGTAAAAATGCAATCCTGAAATGTCTCGCCATTTTCGATCCATGCCCGTGCCTGGTCCACTCTTTTGATCTTGTTGGCATCCCTTATCATAGGATACGCTCTGTAATGACAAGGAATAATTTTAGAGGTACTGTACAGTTACTTAAACCACACTTCTACCTACTGTACTGTCCAGTACTAACCTTAAGCGTTCATATTTCCATCCCAATCTTTTTATCATCTTCTTAATGCTGCTCTGAGATGCGATTATATTGAGATTTTTCCCTAGCTTGCAAGTGCCTCATTCTGCTGGATATAGACCCACTGTGGTCTTTCTCCATCCTAATAGAGGTATATTAGTATTTTATCTGGTAGTGTTAGGACTTGCGAACAGGTGTCTGCCTTGACGATGCTCGCAAGCTTACAACGCTTTGGCCAAAGGGTTAAACTAAATGACCCTATTTCAAGAGAATATATAAGTATTTTACTGTGTATTTCTGTCATGTTGGATGTAGCATTGGGCTTCTCTGTCGTCTGAGAAATACAAGGTTGCAAGGGCTGGTCTTGCCCAGAAATATGCCCTGTAAATCTTCAAACACCGGTCAGTTATGGATGTACAGCAGGTTGACCCACAACACTAATTACAAAGGGAATTGGATCAAAAAGGCTCTGTCAGAAAATTTAAGGAAAACTATTTTGGCTTAAGTGCAGCGGTTTTTTATTGTTACCGATCATTTAATGAGAACCGTGAGAGACACCATCAATGGCCTTTTGAGGCATGTAAGGGCTCGTCCCTGGAAGGAGAGACTGATGGGGATGAACTTTGCTGCTTGATTGCTCAGTCGTGCAAAAGTTATAAAATATTGTTTTACTAAAAAAAAAAAAAAAAGTTGACTGGTTTAAATTATTTCATTGTGTCACCTTTTATAAATCATAAATATAACATTTCACATAATGGTTGGTTAAAATCAGTCAGTCCTTCAAGAAGGCTACAAGAATTTTCATGAATGGCTCGGGGGGTTGTTGATAAGCGGTTGCATTACCGTTGTGTACGAATGAATTTGTTTGGGGGAGGATTCGTTCCACAGTAAGGGCTTATCAGCCTACAAGAATTTTAATGAATGGCTCGGAGGGGGATTTGTGGTGTCTCTTGTTCACATACACGCATGCGCCTAAATGTGATGACACGCATACTGCGTTTCAACAAGGTTCCAATGAGACATACACGCATGTGCATAAATGTGAGAACACGCTTCAGTAGATAAAACTATTAAACTAAGTCACAAAGCCACCCATTACAAATGAATGGTTTGGCCTTGTGTGTGTGGGTGGGGGGGGGGGAGAGGGCTGTATACTGGATTATTAGTTCAACAAAATATTTCCAACAGGTCATCATAATGTTTTGAACCCCACACCCTGAAATAAAAATCACAGTACTGTAGAATAAATACACACTGTATAGAATAAAAGAATATAATCTTTTATGTTGGTGGTTTCTTATACAGTATGAGTTAATTAAACGTGCAAGTGTACTGTATTACAATACTGTATGTAAAAAAGTATTGAACATGAAAACAGCTGCATACTGTTTAAGGTTTTCTAAAAAGCTCATAAATACTCTATCTTAATCAATAACATTTTTTACATCACGTTCATCAAAGCGCAAGCAACGTTTCAAAAAAGCGATATTATACTGTAGGTCCATCGAAATTCCTCCATTTGCCATTCTCCGCTTGATGACAAAGTTTCTTTTCTGAGGAAAAATAAATTTTTATATATTTCCGTTATTAATTTATAATATAATAAATATATATAAAATAATGTTTTTACTCAAATAAAAGTTGAATTTTTAAAATTGTTTCAGTGTCACATTTTATAAAACATACAGTACAGTAAGTACCGTATAACATTTCACATAAGGGTTCCTCCTACAAGAATTTCAATGAATGGCTCGGGGGGGGAGGGGGAGTTGATAAGCGCTTGCATTACCGTTGTCTTGTTACTATTGTGAGGATTCGACATCCTGGCGGTCGCAGACCGTCTCCTCACCTCAACAAGCCTTCCGACGGACACCCAGGATGCGCGGTTTCGTGGGCCTAGCACGCACGCACTCGTGAACCTTGCGCGTCCTGATACTCCGCCCGCGAATTCAGATCCCGCCCACATCTCTGACGCACGACGGGTGCATTTGGCCAGCCTCCCTGCCGACGCACGAGTCAAACTCTGCCCCTGCTTTGATGAGAGTCAGGATCGCCGTGGGAATGACGCGCATTCTCGGCTCCGCCCCTTAACCTCAGTGATGCACGAGGGTCGCCGCGCGATTGATCCGCCCCCTCTTACCCCAAGAATCGCCATGGGAGTGATGCGTGCTCCAAGCCCCTCCCCCTGGCCTCTGTGACGTGCACGGGACGGCGCTTGAGCAGTTCCACCCTCATCCCCGATTAGACTGCATCATAGGGCATACCTGTGTACACCAGCGTCCTATCAGCACTAACTTCCTAGTTCCGCCCTGGCTGTCTATTGGAGGCTCCTCCTACATATACCTTGATGCTGCTTTCATTCCTTGCTGAGCATAGTCATTGTGACGCTGTGCCTTGCCACATCCTTGTTCCTGAGACCTTGCCTTGAATGACCAACCCTGGCTCCAGTCCTGACCTTGGATAAGTACTTCTACGATCCAATATTCTCCTTTCCTGAACCTGGCTACGTACCCCGACTACCCGATATTCTCCAATCCTGACCTGGCTACGCACACTGATGATCCGCAACTCTCCGCTCCTGAACCTGGCAAGTACCTTAACCATTCTACTATCTGTATTTCTGACCTGGCTTGAATGACTACTCCACATCCTAGGCATGCCCACGTGGCTGTGGGTCAGCGTTTTCCAATCCCCTACCTCAGCACCGCAGTTGCGCTTCGTTTGTGGTGAGCTATGTGTTACAACTGTACAGTAGTAAGTCTTTGCATGCGAGGTGGGTGGGGATGTGATGATACGCATATGCGTTTCAACAAGGTACCATGAGACATACACTCATGCGCCTAGCTGTCCACCAATTGTTCAGTATGTACTGTAGAAGCTGCTCAGCCAATCATAGTGCTGGACTACATTTTCTAGAATTGTGAATAAGATAACAGAACTAAATAACCATGATCAAAGCGATTGCTTACAGGAGAACGGTCCATTTTGCAGTAACTAATCACTTGTCTGTGTGCATAATGTATTGATATTTAAAAAAAAGAATACAATACCGCAGCTTGAACTGCAGCTACAGTAGTGTAAGTACTGTAATACACATACTCTAGTGTAATAAAAGTAGTGTAATGCAGGTTTTAAATTATACTGTATTTACCTTCATTATAGACTTTGCCAAACGGGTGGTGCTGAGCCACTGTCAGTCCCGTAGTCTTCATTATAAACGTACTTGACAGGTGACAGTGGGTCTGGAACACCTGTAGTTGACAGCAGATGAAGCTGGAAATCTTTTTGGTACATGCAAGCTTGCTGGTATCTGTAAGTGAAATCAGACTCATGCTGGAAGTTTTTCAGGCATCCTGGCAGGGACAGATAGCAAGGGTTGCTGGTCATCAGGTTTTCACTGACGGTCGGACCATTATTGTCAGCCGGTGCTGGCGCTGGCACTGGCACAGGTGCTGTTACATTGCTGGCCTGGGATTGACGAATCTTATTCGGAATGAACATGTCCTTTCTCCTTTTGAAGTCTCCATGATCAAAGATATTGGAAAAATCTGGCACCACTCACCAATACCCTCCTCTAACTCCGTGTGCAGGGGCAATAAGAAAAAAACACGGATCACTACTTAACTTTTTCCTTATCACACACTTCCACAAATGAGCATCATGTGAAAATGTGTAAAAGTCATAATTAGAGATAAAATATTGATAGATTTGACCAACTGTGGCCATGTTATCAGCTGCTGCATTAATTGCTGACCAACTTACGTATGAACAGAACTTCCTCCACCTTATCTTTAATTCGCCACTAACATAGGATTTATGTACACTGGCGACACACTTTATTCGAGCTCGGCTAGTCCCACGAATTCGGGTATACCCGGGTGTATTGAGGTTTGTGACTGTTTTCTGCCCGAGTGCATTGGGTTATTTTCCAGGCAGGGATTGAAGCATTTTATTCCCGCTGGCTGCAATACTGCACAGTATATATATATATACTGCATTACAATTCATGAATTTATGCCATCTGGTAGACACGCGAAGCATTGCAGCCTATTAAATCCTAATCATATCCTTTAACGATCAGCCGCCCGTCATGCCACATGGAACCCATGGCTGGTAAGGCAAACAACGGGGCTGGTCAGAGGTGAGGAGCGGCGCATTCCAGTTCTGCCAGGTACATACTGGGTATTTGCTCGAATAAAGTGTGTCGGTGCAGTATTGAGGACCGTATATTTTAATTGAGTATCTCTCTCAATAAATTTATTTTTAACTCGATTTCATTACACACATTACATCTCTCCTACATACACACCTTCCTGAACGTGTTGTCTGTTTTGAATCACATTCCTGCTTGACAGCAGTAATTGCTGCCATGCGCTTGTACTAACTTACTTCGCCCACCCACTGCTTGTTTGCTGAGTGAGTGACCAAAAAGAAATTTAAATAAAAAATTTTTTTATGGTAAATTTTTTTATTTTCATTCCATTCTCCACAACCTGCCAAAAAACCATCTTACTGTATAACGATATTCATCTGTGTGTGAATAATATTAATTAATAATATATACTGTAATGTACTGTATAATATATATAGTATATATATAACCACCCACCACACACCCACACACACAACACACACACACACCACACACACACACCACACACACACACACACACACACACACACACACACAACACACAAAACACACACACCACACACACCCCCACACACACCAACCCACACCCATCCCACACACACACACACACATATATATATATATACACCAGTTTATATATATATATATAATTACATTTATATATTATAATATATTAGATATATAATATATATTATATATTATATTATATATACACCCTTTTATATATATATATACACATTATATTATATTATAATATATATTATAAAAATCTTATTTTCCTTTTTTTTCCGTCTGTATCTTGTTCCTCATTCTGTGAACAAACAGTAGTTCATGAGGAGAGTTTTTGTGTGCAGTATACGTAGCCTTTACATATAACATTTGCAGGCACAGGTCCCTGCCTGTCTGGTGGAGCTAACAATCTACTGTTTGTTTTTGGTGCTGAGGCACAGGGAGTTAAGTGGACTTGCTTTTTAGTACGTACTATGTTTTGGGGGGTTGTATTGGGGTTTATTGATCAAATTATTATGATGAACCTGCCTTTAAATTACAGTACTGTACTCTACGTATGAATTCTTTTGAACTGAAGCACAACTAATCCTTCATCCCTCCCCCCCACGCCCACCACAACTATGTTTAGCCAGACACCTCCAGAGAGTCATTCATTTCTGAAGTTAGTCATTGTGTTTTTAATCCGTCCCTAGCCAAGCGTCAATTGCCTGACTGCTCCTGCGTTTACTCTAAGACTCTTTGAGATGAGTAGCTAGCTGCTATACCGCCCTGACTCACCCCACCACCCCCACAACCCTTTGAGCTTTGTTTAAGGACGATTTGGAAAATCCCCTCGAATTGAAATGTAAATCTGATGTACACGGCATTGTGAGAATGAGGAAGTAAAAAAAATTAACTGATTCTGTTGTTTTTTTCATTCATTCTTATCTGTCGGGGGGGGGAGGGTGTGGATTGTTGTCATTAGTACGATTACCAGGAATGTGATAAATATTTTTATTTTATTCATCAGGGAAAAAAAAATACAAAGATAAAATAATCATGAATTATATATACTGCAGCCTTTATTAATTAAACCTTCTGCGATTGAACTCGGAGAAACATTTACAAAAACATTTGTAAAACATGGAGATACATGAAAAATGGACATTTATGTGAATATTAATTATTAATATATCTCTGTAATGTCCTGTATATATATAATTATATAGAATATATTTTTTTCCGTCGTATCTTGTTCTCATTCTGTGAACAGTACAGTAGTTCATTGAGAGACGAGAGGTTTTGTGTACAGTATCGTACGCTTTGCATATACATTTTGCGCACAGGTCCCTGCCTGTCCGGTGGAGCTAACAATCTACTGTTTGTTTTTGGTGCTGAGGCACAGGGAGTTAAAGTGACTTGCTTTTTATGTACGTACTGTATTTGGTGGTTGTATTTGGGGGTTTATGTCAAATTATTATGATACTGCCTTTGAAATTACAGTACTGTACTCTCACAGTATGTAATTTCTTTGAACTGCAGCACAACTAATCCTGCATCCCTCCCCCACGCACACACAACACTATTTAGCCAACACCTCCACAGAGTCATTCATTTCTGAGTTAGTCATTGTGTTTTTAATCCGTCCCTATCCAAGCGTCAATCGCCTGACTGCACCTGCGTTTACTCTAAGCCTCTTGTAGATGGGAGCTAGCTGCTTACCGCGCATGACTCACCCAACCCCCCAAACCCTTTGAGGCTTTGTTTATGGTAAGATTTGGAAATCCCCTCTCGAATTTGAAATGTAAATCTGATGTACACGGCATTGTGAGAATTGAGAGTAAAAAAAACATTAACTATTCATGTTGTTTTTTCATTCATTCTTATACTGTCGGGGGGGGAGGGGGTGTTGTTGTTGTCAATGATTACGATTACCAGGAATGTGAATAAATATTTATTTTATTTCACATCATAAAAAAAATACAAAATAAAAATAATCATGAATTAATACAACTGCAGCCTTTATTAAATTCTTCTCTGGCGAATTGAAATCAAGGAAATATTTACAAACATTTGTAAAACATGGAGATACATGAAAAATGGACATTTATATGATATTAATTATAATATAATACTGTGTAATGTACTGTTAATATATATATATATATATATATAACTATTATTTTTCCATCTGTTCTTGTTCCTCATTCTGTGTGAACAGTACGTAGTTCATTGAGGAAGGAGAGGTTTTGTGTCAATCAAACAGCTGTTTTATTATGTACATTGTCCTGTAGACAACAGATTAGACTGGACACAAAAACCCCCTCCCCCAGGCCACCCTTTTTCCTGAAACGACATGAAAACAAAAAAATAGTGCAGTTAGTACTGTAGGCAGTCACTGGGTCTGTCAAACTAGTCTATCCTGGAACTACTGAAACTGTGACTACTGTTAAATACTGTGTAATGTAACCTGATGGCTGGTGTCGGCTCTCTTCGTAAAGAAAAAACTGTACTGTAACTACTGTATACTCTGACTTTTGGAAAAGAAAAATCTAGCCAATCTTACCTATATCATACTGTACTTACAATACTACATCACAGTACTATCTTCCTGATGCTTGCCATTACGCGCGATGACAATGGAGCGATACAGTTGGCAATTGGTCATATATTAATTGCAGCGTTCCACGTGAGTACATCGTTCCAAAACTCATTAGCCTTTCAACAACTCGTCCTTTTTGGAGGGTTTCGCCACTTTCCGGAAAGTCCTTCAGCTGATCCAGAATTTCGATCGGATTGAAGTCTGGCGATCTGTCATTGGAAAGAAAGGACAATTGGTTTAAGAGCTAAAAACAGTGGGGAACAAAAATGGGACAGGTCTACTGCACTTACTCCGCAGGCGCGTCTTCACCCAGTTGATGCGCGCTCAAGGATATGCGCTGTTGACCGGTGTGCTTCGGATCGTTGTCTGGTAGATGCGTGACCATTGGGGAACTCGCGTGTGATGTTTGCATGCACTATCTCGGGCAACATGTTGTCTTGGAAGAAAGCTTTATTCATGATTCCTATAACAAGAAAAGAAAAGTGCTCAAAAAACTGCACAATAGTCAGTACAGTGCATACAGTAAGGCAACACTAGTAAAGTACAAGTGCATAGGCAACATTATATTGATACATTTTACCTTCAAAGATGAACATGCAACCCGTCCACCCTAGAGATGGCACCCCACCATGCAGCTTCACAGGTGTTTTGGCCGCGCTTCAAAATATGCGGCCTTTTTGTGAAATGCAAAGCTTGCAAATCTCTCCAGCGACACAGTAGACTCATCGATGAAGATGCAATCCTGGAAAGTCCCCCACTGTCGATCCAGTCCTGGGCCTGGACCACTCTTTTGATTTTGTTGTGCGTCCCGTATCATGGGGTACGCTCTGTAATGACAAGGAATAAAAAAAATTAGCGGCACAGTACAGTACAGTTCAGTTTCCTACTTTTACCTCCTGTACTGTCCAGTACTAACCTCACACATCCTTATTTCCATCCAATGCTGCGTCTCATCATCTTTATGCTGCTCTCGGATACAGTCAGATTGGGCTTTTCCTGCAGAGTGTTTTTAACCCTTAATGCAACTCTTATTCATCTTCCTCACTTATTTGTTCGACCAGAGAGTTGTCTCCTACAATGTAAAGAAAATATTTGTTTTATTATATGCAAATATAAATGTATATAAATATACTGTTGTAATATATAAATATACAAAAAATTATACTAGTTGTACTAAAATATACAAAAAATATATACGTGTTGTACATATATAAATACGGTATACAAATACAGTACCGACAACCTTTATTCGAGTGTGGTCGGTACCCGCAGCCGGGAAATCTCCCGGCTGCTAGTGGCCGCCCCTCGGTGCCGCGCGTCATAGACGCGCGGTCACGCGTCTTCAGGAGCGTGCGCCCCCTGCACGCGTCGGCCGGGGCTCCCCGAGAGCCTGGTGTCCCGCGATCGCGGGACAGCGGCAGGGGGTTCCGGGGGACCCGGCGGACCGGCAGAGGTAGGGAGCGCCGCCCGATCGGAGGGCGCTCTTCCGCTGCTCGGCGCCGCCCGTCACTCTCTCGGTCCCGCCAGGCTACTTCTGCGGCAGAGACGGGCAAATGCTCGAATAACTCTTGCCGCAGCAGTATATATACTGTTGTAATATAAATATAAATAAACTAAAAATATATACGTGTATTAAATATAAATATACAAAATATATACTGTTGTAATATAAATATAAAATACTAAAAATACACTGTTGTAATATTATAATAAATATACAAAATACAGTATATACTGTATACTGCACAGTTGTAATATAAATATAAATATACAAACTATGTTGTAATATAAATCAACATAAATAACAACAATATTAATACAGAACTGTACTGTGTAGTTATGAACAGTACAGTACAGTTTTCTATATATTTTTTTTGTTAAGTTTATAAATATACTTACGCGTAGTACCTTTGGTGCACTTTTGCGGTCTCTGTTTTTTGCCGTATGCATGATAGCACACTGTGGTTGCTGGCACATCGATGCCAGAAGTAGCTACACAATTGGATATCAGCAATTTGGTGTCCGATCGTGTACATCTCCTTAATTTGCATGCTGAATCCTTTGAAATCTTTTTAACATGCATGCTGGGAGTAAAATAAAACAACACAAGAATGTATATTCGATGTTTAGTCGATGAGTATTCAATGTGCAGTCAATCCACAAAATGGATGGTGTATTTATACGGTAATGACTCACATTAGAGTACGCCCACTTTCAACACCTGTACCTGGTCGCCATGCATAAAAGGTTACACACTTTGCATAACCCACCACTCGCTGATCTTTATCTGAACTTGCCCTTGTCCAGATACTGCATTGTGCCACCTGTTTCCATGGAGCAACCCCGATTCTATGGACGCAGGAACCCACTGGCCTCTGCCGTGCCTGTCAAGCTGAAAAAGCGAAAGGCGGTTGCCGTTTCCACGCCAAGGCCAAAGCCAAAGCGACAGGCTAAGGCCAATAAAGAAAACCTTCTGCTGACCCCAAAGGCTACGGGTTTTCATAGACGTAAGCCTTATTATGTCAAGAAGATATACAGTGATGTACTCTCGACTCAAAACGATTGGCAGGCAACCCATCGAACCCGCAGACCACTTCCTAACAATACGCTTCGACGACTCTGCTGCCGCTGTCCCGGAAATCTTCAGCCCGTCTTCTCAGCCCCTCGTCCTTGACGCTGCCCTCCTGGAAACCCACAGGCCATCTTCTCCTGTTCTATTCGACGACGCTGCCGTCTCTGAAATCCACGGGTCACTTTCTCCTTTGCTCTTAGACGACTCTGCTTCTCACCCGGAAATCCAAAGGTCACTTTCTCCATCCCTCCTCGACGACGCTGCCGCTTCTCCTCTACCGGATATCCACAGGTCACCTCCTCCACCCTTCTTCGACGGCGTTGCTGCTTCTCTCCATGGAACCCCCATCTCATCCTCCGTTGCACCCATCCACCAAGATGTCCACACGCCATGCACAAGAAGCAGCTCGTTAGACCGTATGCTGAATGGGATAAGTGTGGATCTCCCCGGGAACTCTATCGTACTAGCAAAGATAGATTTGATTCTGGAGACCATGTTAAATGTGGAGCAACGGATGCTACATATGGATCAACGGATGCTAGATATGGATCAACGGATGGATCGATGGATGGAGGAGATAGAGGCTAACATAGCGGGTATACATCATTTGCTCGGTGTTAATGCCCCTGTTTCCCCGACGCCAGAGCAGGGGGGTGACATGGATGTGATGAATGGGAGCATCGACCCCCTTCCATCACCAAGCGCACCCCCTCCACCAGAAGATATAGTGTACATGTATGCCGTTGAGGAGGACATGACAACCCCATCAAGACCACGCTAGGAGACAACACGGCGACCAAGACCGGAGGAAAGCTTCCTCCCAGACAACCTACCATCGCCCGTCGCCTCAAGCACACCCGCTCGCTGAAGACCTACATTCGCTCGAATCCATACGTGCCCGACATCACCCTGTGCGATCTGCCACCGATGCTCAGGGAGATGTATAGGGTGATGAGTGCAGATGCACCCCACAAGTATGCCTTATTACTTTTTAAGCACCATGTTCCCTACTCGTTGTATTGCGACTGGGCCTTCAGAGTGAACTACGATGGAAATCGCGTAAAAAAGGCGCTTCCTGCCAATTTAAGAAAGTCCATTCTGGATGAAATGCGGCACTTTTATCCAATTACAGATCCTGCAATGAAAGGCGTTCGAAACTGCATTAATGGCATTTTGTGCCATGCAAGGAATCGGCCATGGATGGACAATGTGATGGACTTCATGGCTTAATCACGGGAACTATAAGACCATCCTGTTGTGCTGAATTGTGCTGTACATGTTTTGACCTGCTGAACTTAAATAACTGTATTTAACTTACTGTACTGTATTTAACTTACTGCTTTAACTTGCTGTACACACACACACAGGACCTGCACAATTCCAGCCCCTGAGGGCCGCAAACAGGCACGGTTTTCAAGGTTGTCCTGAAAACCGGGCCTGTCTGCTGCTCTCGAGGACTGTACTGGTGCAGGCCTGACTGACTGTTTTGCACACCATCCCACTGTACTGTATACTGTATGTTTCCTTAATAAAGGAGATGTTGCGTTTTGTATACTGTATTTTATGAATAAAGATTTTTTTTAATCACAGGTAAGACCATACTGTTGTGCTGAACTGTGTTGTTCATGATTTGACCTGCTGTACTTCAATAAAGGAGATGTTGTTGTGTGTTTTTTAACATGTATTTATACAGAAATGTTTTAACTTGCTGAACACAAACACAGGACCTGCACAATTCCAGTCCCTGAGGGCCGCAAACAGGCACGGTTTTCAAGGTTGTCCTCTCGAGGACTGTACTGGTGCAGACTGTTTTGCACACCATCCCACTGTAAATGTTTTGACTTTAATAAAGGAGAGGTTGCGTTTTGTATATTTCATGAATAAAGAATTTGTTTTTATAACATGTGACTGTAAACCATACTGACTGACTGTAAATGTTTTTACTTTCTATACATAAATGTTTTCACTACTGTAGCAGTAAACCATACACCTTTATGTTTTGAATTACTGTGCACTTAAAATGTTTCTACATTGTACAGTATTTGTAAATAAATGTTTTTGTACTTACTCCACCAATAAAAGAACATGTTGATTTGTTTTACATCGTTCCAGTGGCTCCTTTGCTACTGTAACAAAATACAGTGTTTCTAGAATGTACACTACTGTCCAGGCACACTGTACTGTATACTGTAGGCATGCTCAGTACAGGAGTATTAAAAAAAATAGAAGACACATACAGTACTGTACTGTATGTACTGGCACTGTATAGAAGTCACATACTGTACAGTATGTACAGTAATGTAATACATGTAGAATAAATGCATAGTTTTTATTTTTTCGGATTTATTACACAGTATACTGTTTATAAAAAAGTATTGTATACTGTACGGCCGCAAAACATCAAGCATACTGTTTCAGGTACAGTATTCTATCCTAATCAATAACAACGGCCACTAAACTGTAGACTCTGGTACGTGGGTTTTTAAATCCGATTCAGTAATGTGCAGGCATTGTTACACAAAGTGATATTATCCATCGAAATCCCTCCATTAGCCGCTTTCTTTTCTGAGGAAAAACAAAAAAGAAAAGTTTTACTGTAATGGTCTAAAGAAGTTCCCAGCCAGTCAAACCAATAATTTTCTCGGGGGGCGTCTCATGTTCACATGCGCATGCGCCTACCATCGATGTAATGACACGCATATGCGTTTCAAGAATGTTCCAATGCGCATGCGACTAGCGTTCCATCAATTGTTCAGTATCTGCAGTACAGTACTGTTGAAGCCGCTCAGCCAATGATATTGCTTACAGGAGAATCGCTTGACTTTTGAATAGCACCGATATTGATAATGTATTGTCAAAATAAAAAAAACACAGAAAATAATACGGCAACAATACTCACCATAGAATTTCCCATTCAGCTGGTGCCGGCGCCGGTCCACTTCCAGTCCAGTGTTATTGATCATTCACGTCGATAGTTTGCAGCGGGACTAGTCCACCTGTAGTCAGCTGATGAGGCTGGAAATTGCTTAGGTACATGCAAGCTTGATCGAAACTGCACGCGAAATCCGACTCAGGCTCAGGGTTGTCACTGACGGTGGGACCGTTATCGGAAGCCGGTGCATTGCTTGGCAGCGACTGTCGTTTCTTAGTTGGTTTTAACACGACCCTTCGCCTTTTGCCGTCTGCATGATCATAGATAAACTGCAAAACCATCGGCCCCCGACCTATTTACAGGTCAAATAAATTTTTCCCGGGCTTATAGGGAAAAGTCCTGCCCATACAGTTTAAACACACATTTCAAACACTTTATTAAAACGTTAGGGGCTTGATGCAGTAAGCGCCGAAAAGGAACTCTCGGCAGGGGTTCAAACTCGGCATGTTTTTGGCGTGTTGCCCTCGCAGTATGCAGGAAGGCCCGAATCCCTGGCGAATACGTGCGAGAGCAATGCTTAAAAACATGGCAGGTTGCCGGTGGCGAGACAGTCAGCCTGCCGATAACCTGCCGATATGGCGATCCCTGCCGAGATCAGCCTGCTGCAGTGAGTGATCCGCCACTCTCTCTGCGCAAATATCGATTAAAAAAAAAATCTTTTTAATCACATTTTATTCATAGTGTAGATGTGCAGGGGTTTTCCGGAGCTGAACCGCATTGGTTCTAGATCCGGGGACCCCCTGCATCGCGAGATTCAGGCCCCTTTATGAGGTGCCAGTATCCATCTGCATTTAAATGTTCGGATCACGTGACCACGGGACGTAAACAAAGCAGAGGGATACCGTCACCCCATAAAGGGGTCTGTATCTCGGGAAGCAGGGTGTCCCCGGACATAATACCTAAGTGGTTCACCTCCGGAGACCCCCTGCACATCTACACTATGAGTAAAATACCCATATCAATAAACAATAATTCATTACCGTAGCGGCTATCCGCTATGGTAATGAAGCAGCATTAATGTATTTTTAATAATAGTGTATGGAAGCAGGGGGTCCCCTGAGCTGAACCGCATTGATTTCAGCCTCAGGGACCCCTGCTTCCCGAGTTACAGGCCCCGGTATGGGGCATCGTGTGCCATCTGTATAGCGTCCAAGACACGGCGTGCCCGCTATAAAGATGGCGGTGACACTGGCACCGATGCCCCAAACCAGGGCCTGTACACTGGCGACACACTTTATTCGAGCTCGGCTAGTCCCACGAATTCGGGTATACCCGGGTGTATTGAGGTTTGTGACTGTTTTCTGCCCGAGTGCATTGAGGTATTTTCCATGCAGGGATTGAAGCATTTTATTCCAGCTGGCTGCAATACTGCACAGTATATATATATATACTGCATTACAATTCATGAATTTATGCCATCTTGTAGACACGCGAAGCATTGCAGCCTATTAAATCCTAATCATTATCATTTAACAGATCAGCCGCCCGTCAGCCAGGCATGAACCCAGGCTGGGAAGGCAAACGCAACGGGGCTTGTCAGAGGTGAGGAGCGGCGCATTCCAGGTATCTGCCAGGTACATACTGGGTATTTGCTCGAATAAAGTGTGTCGGTGCAGTAACTCAGGAAGCAGGGGGTCCCTGAGCCAGAAATCAATGCGGTTCAGCTCAGGGGACCCCTTGCTCCCGCACAATATTATTAAAAATACATTCATGCTGCTTCATTACCATAGCGGCTATCCGCTAAGGCAATGAAGGGGTTAAGGCATAATAGCATGTTTATTGGGGACAATTGCCCCCAATAAACATTGCAATAAACAACATACACCCCCTGTGCCACCAAAAACCACTTTACCCCCTAACATACACTACATATATGTTATTTTGGGGATGAAAATAAATGATACTAGAGGCTAGCGGTGGCCCTCAGGTGTTCCACACAGGTGCCCGAGGGTCCTCTGTGACCCCAAAAAATTATTAAACAACACATAAATACTTATAAACAAATACACCCCCCTCCTAACACATACAGTATAGTAATGTACAAAATTACTATTATCCACAAATGGATTATAGTGTATTTGCCCATTTAAAATACATTCATCACAATAAATAAAATAAATACATATTGCACTCACCCTTGTCCGGCTGCCATGATGAAGGCCATCCTCATCTTCATCACCATCCATGTCCCCTTCAGTGCTGCAAAACATACACAAGAATAAATGAGCCAATGTAATGTCCCCTAACCCCTTAATCACCTTAGCGGTTATTTACCGCTACAGTCATTAACGGGTTAACCCAACCTCCCCCACCACTCACCAGGAGGCCTAAACACCCTCCCCCACTACCCCCCACCCGTGAGGCCTAACCACCCTCACCCACTACACACTCGGGAGGCCTACCCACCCTGTCATGGGAACAATAACCCCTTCCCCCACCACACTACCCAAAATAATCATAACTATATTTAATAAACAATACATAACCCACCCCCTTTGCCCCTCCCATAAATACATGATGTATTCTTTTACATACAGGGTTAATACCCTAGGCCCACGGGAGTCCCCGGTGGTCCTGGCAGGTGTCCACAGGCCCCACAGTGTCCCAGAGGGGGGTGCTCACAGGGTGTGGAGGCCTACGGGTATAACCACCAGGCGCCGTGGTCCTCCAGGTGGTTTACGCGGGTCACCGTGGGCTTAAAATGGGGTCCCCATGGGTGGGCCTGTGGGTGTCTGGGGGGCCCTGGGTCAGCCCCACAGTTGTCTGAGGGCCCTGGTGGTTCCCACAGGGGTCTGGGGGCCCTCGGATGGTCCCTACAGGTCCGCGGAGCACACACAGATGTGGGGACCCCGGTTCTTCCCCGCAGGTGGTCTCCAGAGGTCTCCGCAGTCCTAAGGAACCAACCCTGTATGTAAAAAATAAACCTTTAAATAAATACCACCACCCCCCCCCCCCAAACACATACAGTACAGCAATGTGCAAAATAACTATTATCCAGAAATGGATAATAGATTTTTTTATCCATTATTAAACACATTAATTAGGATAATAAAATAAAAACAGTTCTACTTACCTCATCAATATGAAGCCCCTTCGCCAGCAAGGGCCCTCTGTCCTACGTTGCCAAAAAATACATAGCAAATATATTCTGATGTCAATTAACCCCTTAATCACCTTATCGGTTAATAACCGCAAAGGTAATTAATGGGTTAAGCCACCCTGCCCCGTTACCCATCCTTCACCCATTCATTTGTACAGTGGCTTCATTTTGGGGGACCCCACGTGGGACCCCATGTTTTATATATATTCTTTTCTTATACCCTGGAGCGCAAGGCAGTTTCTCTTTTCATTCAGAGATAGTGTCTCAGCTGAGTTTCAGGCAGAGAACAGATGCCAGGGCTATGCTAGAACAGTATAGGGCTCTGTTCACAGATAAGCCAGGAAGGACACACATTACTGATCACCCAGTGTTTACAGGGGATTGGAGACCCCTACAAAAGTATGCTTACTGGGTCTCAGCCGAGATAAAGGGCAGCATAGAGAGGGAAGTAGAGGAGATGCTGGCCCTAGGGGTAATTGTACCATCTCGGAGCCCTTGGGCTTGTCCGGTAGTCCTAGTACATAAGAAGGATGGGATCACCCATTTCTGTGTGGACTACCGGCAGCTCAACGCAGGCACGGTTTCAGATGCCTTCCCCATGCCCCGCATGGATGAGTTGCTGGATGAACTCACGGGTGGCAAGGTATCTGACCATCATGGATCTCAGTAAAGGGTACTGGCAGATCCCCTTGACCCAGGAGGCTAGGGAGACGTCGGCTTTCATCACCCCAAGTGACCTCTATGAATTTTTAGTGATGTCATTTGAGATGAAGAATGCACCGGCTACCTTCCAACGCTTGGTCAATGATTTGCTAGAGGGTATGCAAGGTTTTGCAAGGGCTTATCTGGATGATATTGCTGTGTTCAGTAACTCTTGGGAATCACTTAATTCATTTAGCTGCGGTGATAGCCAGGATTAAAGAGGCAGGACTCACCTTAAAACCTAGCAAGTGCTTAGTATGGATGGCGGAAAACTTATACTTAGGGCATTGGGTGGGTGGAGGTCACCTCAAGCCAGAACCAGCTAAGGTAGAGGCAGTAGTGCAGTGACCCACTCCCAAAACCAAGAATAAGGTTATGGCTTTCCTAGGCACCTCAGGCTACTATAGAAAATTTGTTCCCCAGTATAGTGCCATTGTCAAACCCCTGACTGACTTGACACAGAAGCATCTGTCTGTGCTGATAGTCTGGTCTCCAGCCTGTGAAAAGCAAAAGCATTTCAGGCTTTGGAAGACTGCATTGGCCAGTTCACCCATCCTCGCTGCTCCAGATTATTCAAAAAAGTTTCTGGTGCAGACGGATGCCTCAGACTTTGGCATTGGGGCTGTGCTCAGCCAGGTGGGAGAGGAGGGCAGTGAACATCCAGTGGTTTATCTGAGCCGCAAGCTGCTGCCCAAGCTTTAACCTTTTCAGTCCCTGAAGGGAACAGATTTGACAGATACAATTTTTAACCTTAAATGCCCTCCTTTTTTATCTGGAAGAACAATCCAATTGACCAGGCCCATTTATTCTTCTGCACACCGTTCAGGAGAGGAAACACTCCAAGAGAGAATCCTCCAAGAGACCATGGGAATGCAGAAACCTAACTCTTTTAGGTATCTCGTTTGATAATCAGAGATGAACATATGGGTGGTTGACGAGTACCAAGACTATTGGTATTTCTCGCTCTCATTGTGGGAGACATATACATAACTGTAGAGCTAGAAGCAGAAGCAGTGTTTTTGGCAAAAATAGAACTGATTGTACATTAAGCCATTTGGATTAACATATACACACAAAGTAATAAACCTGTGATCACCATGATTCCATAACGAATTTTCATTCCCAATGCACCTAGCCAATTTCCAAGACCAAAGGTCCAATCAAACCCTTTTGGTTCCTCTTGCATTCTAGATTGGGTTTCTGCTAGAGTGTCCATATCATGGCATATGCTTTTTGATTGGTCATCAATGTAAACACAACATTCTTTACCCACTAACTTACAAACTCCTCCTTGTGATGTCATCAGATAACCTAATGCCATACAATTTTGCAATACTGTTGCTCTAATTTGTTACTATTTGCTACTGAGCCTTAAAATAGCGTCTTTAGTATCGTTAAAAACGGCATCTATATTGCCTACTAAAAAATCTAATTTTGCATATAAATCATACATTCCTAAAAAGGGTATTAGACCTCCCGCAACTCTCTTAACTGAGCTACTTTTAATGATTAATGCCCTTCGATCTCGTATTCTTTGCTTAGGTAGAGTGGACATTATTTGAAAAGCGGGCAAATTCTATTTCTGAGAATAAGTGGGGGTTGGTGGGGGTTAATATTTCCTAGGAGCGACTGCGCAACACATACATCTTACATACTACATTTACTCAGACTATCGGAACAGACAAAATGGCTGCCATGGTCAAAATGACTGACTTGTGATCCTTTCCTTGTGGTTGACACACGCCCTTTGGATGACCTCCCCACCTTCCTCACATCCAATCTTCTGAGCCCCCTCTTATCCTTTAGAGACAGTCTATTTAAAGAACAGTTAACCATATCATAGTCCTGCCGGACCGAAAAAAATATTCCCATAGTGCATAACTTGATTCCTTTCTGGCCATTGTATCGGCCCAGTTGATTTCTTCTTCGGTCTCTTCTTCTGGGGGACTGCTGACATCTTCATCACCAAAAAGATACATAGCATCGGTGGGGCGGTGCAACACACTTCTAGACCAAAGTTCTGCTTTTCATAACACATACATAGAGAGTAATGAGTAGGACAGACACACATACAAAAACATTCACTAGCTTCGCTCCCAGCAAAATAATCTAACCACCAAGTCCCAATTAATCCCAACCCTCATATCTACCTTTAATCACTGGAATCACTTTTCCCAAATAACATAACCTGATCTAGTTGCGGATAATGCTTTATCTATCCTTCTATCACAGAGTCAATAACTTCCATAGGGCAAACTCGTATTTCTACTCCCTTCGTAACCAATTTCTTAAATATATAGTGCATCTATTTTATAATATATTGTCTTTTTCCAAGGGGTTAAATATAACTCATGTGTTCCTGGGGTGCAACCTATGGCTAAACAAGCTATATCTGTTACTACCTTATCGTCCTCATATGGACACCACTTATATAAACCTAATAGAATAAACATTATAATTAAAATAATAAAACCTGGAAAAATGTTATTAAAAAGTTCAAAGTTCATATATTGTGGTCCGGATTTCTGTCTATGAACTTTTCATCCTTTGTTGGTTAGTGCCGGGTTTTATTATGACCCAAAACACCAACTGAAAATAGATGTGTCTTTTGGCCTTCCCTCCTGTGTTGAGATTTAATTTGAAGCGACTGTGTGTACACTTGTGTAACATGGATCCAGGAAAAATACTCTGACAGGGTAGAATCTGGAATGGGCCTCTCCACTTTAGATGAAAAGCGCTTTTGCGTAGAATATGCTTGACCCAGTCACCTTTATCTTCATCTAATTGGAAGGACTGCACCTGGACATGAGACACTCAAACAATTGCATTAGTTCCACAAAATAGATGCTGATTAAAATCGTCTGTTAGAGCATAATCTTACAACATTAAATCTTCAAGGTACCTGGGGTGACCATTGGTCTACCCATGAGAAAAGTTTCTTTCTGATAGACAAAACAGCAATAATACAGGAATAATACCCCTCCTTTTGTTCACATCTTATCACACAAATGATAACAGTATTTAAAACATAACCTTAATGGCTTAAATATAGATGCTTGATGTATAGCAAAACTAATCTTAAACCTTTGTATAAAATTTACATTAAAAATTCTGAAAAGCCCTACTGAATATAAATATAATCTGCTATAGTCTTCTGACAGAAACTTTTAAAACACAAAATAACATCTGGTTTTCTGCAAGAACAACCTGTAGCATAAAAAAATTATAGACACAGATTTAAAGGTGGGACACATTTGTGAGAAAAAGATGGTTAAAAATGATAAAATATTAAATATTTGATCAACTTTGCAGAAAAATAATTCCATATAGAACCCTCCCCCTTGTATTTGCCTTGAGGAAGCGTGGCAACACGAAACGCACGCGTCGGCATACAGGTGCACGCGCATGACTCATCGCCTACTTGCGAGTCAGCTGGCGGCAGTGTCTGCTCGCGAGTGCAGTGTGTTCATACATTAGTGGCTTTATATTGATCGGATGACCTCAAGAAGCCCAGTATACCAGACACTTATACTCTGTTTGCTTACACAGTAGTAGTAGGGTGTACATTAGTGCATCCTAACTATGCTATATTAACTGTTTACCTCTACATAAGCACTGACCCTTTATTGACCAGCTCTGATAACAGAGCTGGTGTCGGGTCAGTGCCGTGCAGTCAGGGTCTGCACACTTATACGTACCTCAGCAGCAGAGTTTTAGAGTTGTTCTGGTTACATTGGACTAGTGGTTACTTTATCCACTTGTTCACACTGCAAGACACTAGTTTAGTGATTCTATGCTGTTCATCAGTGACCCAGAACATTACAGTCCTTTATCCTAATGCGGCCGCCACCACGGTAATTTTAAAACCGCGGAGGCACGCAGCTTTTTTTCGGCAGGTTTCCCGCGCCTCGGGCGCTTTCAATGATAAGCGCCATTAGCGCTTATCTGATGATGTGGCCGCCGCGTGGGAAACTCCGATAGAAACGGAGAAAAGCCCCGCATTTATCCGGGTAAGTTGTAGAATAAAGGCGGCCGCCAAAGTACATTAAGTGTTCATACTATAGGATTTGAGCATTTAATATTCGTTTTAATCCCCATTATTTTACACGGATAATAAAAATTTACGTTTTAACCCCTTCATTACCCACCCATCAGGTGTTTAGAGTGCCCATTCTAGGTTTCTGTTCTCTGTTAATTTGAACTCTACATTAGTCAATTGTTTGTCCATCTCCAGCCATATAACAAGCTGAAATAACTTTCTGGACATCCTGCCAAAACCTCGGAACAGAAAAAATAAAAACTGTTAATTACTGGAGTTTAATATACAGTACACTGCAATACAATTTGGGACAGCTCAAAATATGAAGATCCTCACACAGCCCGATACAGGATAAATTTGACTGGTATTCAAAAATTAACTTGTATTTTTGTTAAACAGAAATGATACACTGGCGACACACTTTATTCGAGCTCGGCTAGTCCCACGAATTCGGGTATACTCGGGTGTATTGAGGTTTGTGACTGTTTTCTGCCCGAGTGCATTGCGTTATTTTCCAGGCAGGGATTGAAGCATTTTATTCCCGCTGGCTGCAATACTGCACAGTATATATATATATACTGCATTACAATTCATGAATTTATGCCATCTGGTAGACACGCGAAGCATTGCAGCCTATTAAATCCTAATCATTATCATTTAACAGATCAGCCGCCCGTCAGCCAGGCATGAACCATGGCTGGGAAGGCAAACGCAACGGGGCTTGTCTGAGGTGAGGAGCGGCGCATTCCAGGTATCTGCCAGGTACATACTGGGTTGATGGAGATACATGAAAAATGGACATTTATATGAATATTAATTATAATATATACTGTAATGTACTGTAAATATATATATATATATTAATAACATTAATTTTCCATCTGTATCTTGTCCTCATTCTGTTGAACAGTACAGTAGTTCATTGAGAGAGGAGAGGTTTGTGTAATCAATACGTGTTTATATATGTACATTGTACTGTAGGACAACAGATTAGACTGGACACCAAAAACCCCCACCTCCCCCAGGCCACCCTTTTTTCCTGAAACGACATGAAAACAAAAAAATAGTGCAGTTAGTACTGTAGGCAGTCACTGTGGTATGTCAAAATGTCTATACTGGAACTACTGTATATGTGACTACTGTTAATACTGTGTAATGTAACCTGATGGTGGTGCTGCTCTCTCTGTAAAGAAAAAAACTGTACTGTAACTATGTATACTCTGACTATTGGGAAAAAAAAAACTATGCCATACTTACCTATATCATACTGTACTTACAATACTACATCACAGTACTACTCTTTCCTGATGCTTGCCCATTACGCGCGATGCACAATGGGAATACAGTGGCAATATGGTCTATATATTAATTGCAGCGTTCCACGGTGAGTACATCGTTCCAAAAACTCATTATGCCTTTCAACAACTCGTCTTTTTGGAGGGTTTCGCCACTTTCCGGAAATGGTCCTTCAGCTGATGCCAGACCATTTCGAATCGGATTGAAGTCTGGCGATCTGTCATTGGAAAGAAAGGACAATTGGTTTAAGAGCTAAAAACAGTGGGAACAAAAAATGGGACACGGTTTACTGCACTTACTCCGCTGGCGTCTTCACCCAGTTGATGCCGCGCCTCAAGGATATGCGCTGTTGACGCGGTGTGCTTCGGATCGTTGTCTGGTAGATGCGGTGACCATTGGGGAACGGATCTGTGATGGTATTGCACTATCTCTCGGGCACAATGTTGTCTTGGAGAAAAGCTTTATTCATGATTCCTATAACAAGAAAAGAAAAGTGCTCAAAAAAACTGCACAATAGTCAGTACGTGCTACAGTAAGGCAAACAAAAATAGTAAGGACAGTGCATTAGGCAACATTATATTTGATACATTTTACCTTCAAAGATGACAATGCAACCGGTCCAGCCTAGAGAGATGGCACCCACACATGCAGCTTCACAGGGTGTTGGGCGCGGCTTCAAAATATGCGCCTTTTTGTGAAATGCAAAGCTTGCAATCTCTCCAGCGACACAGTAGAATACAGTGAAGATGCAATCCTGGAAAGTCTCCCCACTGTCGATCCTGATGGGCTGGACACCTCTTTGATTTTGTTGCGTCCCGTATCATGGGGTACGCTCTGTAATGACAAGGAATAAAAAAAAAAATAGCGGCACAGTACAGTACAGTTCAGTTCCTACTTTTACCTCCTGTACTGTCCAGTACTAACCTCACACATCCTTATTTCCATCCAATGCTGCCGTCTCATCATCTTTATGCTGCTCTCGGATACAGTCAGATGTGCTTTCCTGCAGAGTGTTTTAACACCTAATGCACTCTTATCATCATCTCTTCACTTATTTTGTCGACCAGAAGAGTTTTCCCCTACAATGTAAAGAAAATATATTGTTTATTAAATGAGCAGCAATATAAAATGTAATAAATATAACTGTTGTATATAAATATAATATACAAAAATATATACTGTGTACTATAAAATACAAAAATAATTATACTGTTGTACTATAAATATAAATACTGTATACCACAATACAGTACCGACACACTTTATTCGAGGTGTGGTCGGTACCGCAAGCCGGGAAATCTCCGGTTGCTAGTGGCCGCCCCGGCGTGCCGACGCGTCAAGACGCGCGGTCACGCTCTTCAGGAGCGTGCGCCCCCTGCAGCGCGTCAGGGGCTCCCGAGGGAAGCCTGGTGTCCCGCGATAAGGGACAGCGGCAGGGGGTTCCGGGGGACCCGGCGGACCCGGGCAGAGGTAGGAGCGAGCCCGATCGGAGGGCGCTCTTCCGCTGCTTCGGCGCGCGCCCTGTCACTCTCTTCGGGAGGGGCGCGCGCCAGGCTACTGCTGCGGCAGAGAACGGGCAAATGCTCGAATAAACTCTGCCGCAGCAGTATATATACTGTTGTAATATAAATATAAATAAACTAAAAATATATACTGTTGTACTATAAATATAAATATACAAAAATATAATGTTGTAATAAAATTATAAATATACTAAAAATATACACTGTTGTAATATTATAATCTAATATACAAAATACAGTATATACTGTATACTGCACAGTTGTATATAATTAAATATTACAAACTATGTTGTAATATAAATCAACATAAATAAAAACAATATTAGATACCGAACTGACTGTAGATGATGAACAGTACAGTACAGTTTTCTAATATTTTTTTTTTAAGTTTATAAATATACTTACGCGTAGTACCTTTGGTGCACTTTTGCGGTCTCTGTTTTTTCCGTATGCATGATAGCCACATGTGGTTGCTGACATCGATGCCAGAAAGAGAAGTAGCTAACCAGCATTGGATATCAGCAATTTGGTGTCCGATCGTGTACATCTCCTTAATTTGCATGCTGAGATCCTTGTGAAATCTTTTTAACAGGCATTGCTGGAGTAGAAAGAAATACAAACACAAGAATGTATATTCGATGTTTAGGCGATGAGTATTCAATGTGCAGTCAATCCACAAAATGGATGGTGTCATTTATACGGGTAATGACTCACATTAGAAGGTACGCCCACTTTCAACACCTGTACCTGGTCGCCATGCATAAAAGGTTACCACTTTGCATACACCACCACTCGCTGATCTTTATCTGAACTTGCCCTTGTCCAGATACTGCATGTGCACCTGTTTCCATCGAGCAACCCCGATTCTATGGACGCAGGAACCCACTGGCCTCTGCCGTGCCTGTCAAGCTGAAAAAGCGAAAGGCGGTTTGCCGTTTCCAGCCAAGGCCAAAGCCAAAGCGACAGGCTAAGGCCAATAAAGAAAACCTTCTGCTGACCCAAAGGCTACGGGTTTTCATAGAGTAAGCCTATTATCAAGAAGATATACAGTGATGTACTCTCGACTCAAAACGTTGGCAGGCAACCATCGAACCAGCAGCCCACTTCCTAACAATACGCTTCGACGACTCTGCTGTCGCGTGTCCCGGAAAATCTTCGCCCGTCTTCTCAGCCCTCGTCTTGACGCTGCCCTCCTGGAAACCCACAGGCCATCTTCTGTTCTATTCGACGACGCTGCCGTCTCTGAAATCCACGGGTCCTTTATCCTTTGCTCTTAGACGACTCTGCTTCCACGGAATCCAAAGGTCACTTTCTCCATCCCTCCTCGACGACGCTGCGCTCTCTACCGGATATCCACGGGTCACATCTCCTCCACCCTTTTCGACGGCGTTGCGGCTTCTCTCCATGGAACCCCCATCTCATCCCCGTTGCACCAATCCACCAAGAGTCCACAACGCCATGCACAAGAAGCAGCTCGTTAGACCGTATGCTGAATGGGATAAGTGTGGATCTCCCCGGAAACCTATCGTACTAGCAAAGATAGATTTGATTCTGGAGACATGTTAAATGTGGAGCAACGGATGCTACATATGGATCAACGGTATGCTAGATAGGATCAACGGATGGATCGATGGATGAGAGATAGAGGCAACATAGCGGGTATACATCATTTGCTCGGTGTTTAATGCCCCTGTTTCCCCGACGCCAGAGCAGGGGGGTGACATGGATGGATGAAGGGAGCACGACCCCCTTCCATCACCAGCGCACCCCCTCCAACCAGAAGATATAGTGTACATGTATGCCGTTGAGGAGGACATGACAACCCCATCAAGACCACGCTAGGAGACAACACGGCGACCAAGACGGCGGAAAGTTCCTCCCAGACAACCTACCATCGCCGTCGCCTCAAGCACACACGCGCGTGAAGACCTCATCGCTCGAATCCTACGTGCCGACATCACCCTGCCTGAGATCTGCCACGATGCTCAGGGAGATGTATAGGGTGATGAGTGCAGATGCACCCCACAAGTATGCCTTATACTTTTAAGCACCATGTTCACCTACTCGTTGTTATTGCGACTGGGCCTTCAGAGTGAAATACGATGGAAGGAAGTCGCGTAAAAAAAGGCGCTTCCTGCCAATTTAGAAAGTCCATTCTGGATGAAATGCGGCACTTTTATCCAATTACGATCCTGCAATGAAAGGCGTTCGAAAATGCATAATGGCATTTGTGCCATGCAAGGAATCGGCCATGGATGGCAATGTGATGGACTTCATGGCTTAATCACGGGAAACTATAAGACCATCCTGTTGTGCTGAATTGTTGCTGTACATGTTTGACCTGCTGAAACTTAAATAACTGTATTTAACCTTACTGTACTGTATTAATTTACTGACTTTAACTTGCTGTACACACACACACAGGACCTGCACAATTCCGCCCTGAGGGCGCAACAGGCACGGTTTCAAGGTTTGTCCTGAAAACCGGGCCTGTCTGTGCTCTCGGGACTGTATGGTGCAGGGCCTGACTGACTGTTTGCACACCATCCACTGTACGTATATGTATGTTTCCTAATAAAGGAGATGTTGCGTTTTGTATACTGTTTTTATGAATAAAGATTTTTTTGTAATCACAGGTAAGACCATACTGTTGTGCTGAACTGTGTTGTTCATGATTGACCTGCTGTACTTCAATAAAGGAGATGTGTGTGTTGTGTGTTTTTTAACATGTATTTATACAGAAATGTTTTAATGCTGAACACAAACAAGGACTGCACAATTCCAGTCCCTGAGGGCCGCGCAAACAGGCACGGTTTTCAAGGTTGTCCTCTCGAGGACTGTACTGGTGCAGACTGTTTTGCACACCCTCCCACTGTAAATGTTTTGACTTTATAAAAGGAGAGGTTTGCGTTTTGTATATTTCATGAATAAAGAATTGTGTTTTTATACATGTGACTGTAAACCTACTGAGACTGTAAATGTTTGACTTTCTATACATAAATGTTTTCACTACTGTAGCAGTAAACCATACACCTTTATGTTTTGATTACTGTGCACTTAAATGTTTCTACATTGTACATATTGTTAAATAATGTTTTTGTACTTACTCCACCAATAAAAGAACATTGTTATTTGTTTTACATCGTTCCAGTGGCTCCTTTGCTACTGTCACAAAATACAGTGTTTCTAGAATGTACATACTTGTCAGGCCACTGTACTGGATACTGTAGGCATGCTCAGTACAGGAGTATTAAAAAAAATAGAAGACACATAAGTACTGTACTGTATGTACTGCGACTTGTATAGAAGTCACATACTGTAACAGTATGTACAGTAATGTAATACATGTTAGAATAAAAATGCAAGTTTTTATTTTTCGGATTATACACAGTATAATGTTTATAAAAAAGTATTGTATACTGTAAGGCCGCCCACAAAAACATCAAGCATACTGTTTTCAGGTACAGTATTCTCATCAATCAATAACAAAGGCACTAAACTGTAGACCTTGGTACAGGGGTTTTTAAATCCGATTCAGTAATGTGCAGGCATTGTTACACAAGTGATATTATCCATCGAAATCCCTCCATAGCCGCTTTCTTTTCTGAGGAAAACAAAAAAAGAAAAGTTTTACTGTAATGGTCTCTAAGATTCCAGCCAGTCAAACAATAATTTTCTCGGGGGGGCGTCTCATGTTCACATGGCCATGCGCCTACCATCGATGTAATGACACGCCTATGCGTTTCACACGAATTTCCAATGCGCAGCGACTAGCGTTCATCAATTGTTCAGTATCTGCAGTACAGTACTGTTGAAGCCGCTCAGCCAAGAGTATTTCTTACAGGAGAATCGCTTGACTTTGAAATAGCACCGATATGATAATGTATTGTCAAATAAAAAAAACACAGAAAATAATACGGCAACAATACTAACCTAGAATTTCCATCAGCTGGTGCCGGCGCCGGTCCAACTTCAGTCCATGTTATTGATCATTCACGTCGATAGTTTGAGGCGGACTAGTCCACCTGATTCAGTGATGAGGCTTGGAAATTGCTTAAGTACATGCAAGCTTGATCAGAAATGCACGCGAAATCCGACTCAGGCTCAGGGTTGTCACTGACGGTGGGACCGTTAGGAAGCCGGTGCATTGCTTGCAGCGACTGTCGTTTCTTAGTGGTTTTAACACGACCCTTCGCCTTTTGCCGTTGCATGATCATAGAAAACTGCAAAACATCGGCCCCCGACATTTACAGGTCAAATAAATTTTTCCCGGGCCTGGTATAGGGAAAAAGTCTGCCCCCTACAGTTTAACAACACATTTCAAACCACTTTATTAAAACTTAGGGGCTTGATGCAGTAAGCGCCGAAAAGGAAAATCTCGGCAGGGGTTAAAACTCGGCAAGTTGTGCGTTGTGCCTCGCAGTATGCAGGAAGGCCCGAATCCCTGGCGAATACGTGATGAGAGCAATGCTTACAAACATGGCAGGTTGCCGGTGGCGCAGACAGTCAGCCTGCCGATACCTGCCGATATGGCGACCTGCCGAGGATCAGTCCTGCGCAGTGAGTGATCCGCCACTATCTCTGCGCAATATCGAGTTAAAAAAAAAATCTTTAATCACATTTTATTCATAGTGTAGAGTGCAGGGGTTTTCCGGAGCTGACACGCATGGTTCTAGATCCGGGGGACCCCCTGCATACCGAGATTCAAGGCCCCTTTATCGAAGGTGCCGTATACCATCTGATATTTAAATGTTCGGATCAAGGACCACGGGACGTAACACAAAGCAGAGGGATACCGTCACCCCATAAAGGGGTCTGTACGCGGGAAGCAGGGTGTCCCGGACATAATACCTAAGTGGTTCACCTCGGAGACCCCCTGCACATCTACACTATGAGTAAAATACCCATATCAATAACAATAATTCATTACCGTAGCGGCTATCGCTATGGTAAATGAAGCAGATTAATGTATTTTTAATAATAGTGTAGGAAGCAGGGGGTCCCCTGAGCTGAACCGCATTGATTTCAGTCAGGGACCCGCTTCCCGAGATTAAGGCCGGTATGGGGCATCGTGTGCCATCTGTATAGCGTCCAAGACACGGCGTGCCCGCTATAAAGATGGCGGTGACCCTGGCACCGATGCCCCAAACCAGGGCCTGTCCAACTGGCGACACACTTTATTCGAGCTCGGCTAGTCCCACGAATTGGGCTATACCCGGGTGTATTGAGGTTTGTGACTGTTTTCTGCCGAGTGCATTGAGGATTTTCCAGCCGGGATTTGAAGCAATTGACTTTATTCCAGCTGGGCTGCAATACTGCACAGTATATATATATACTGCATTACCATTCATGAATTTATGCCATTGTAGACACGGAAGCATTGCAGCCTATTAAATCCTAATCATTGATCATTTAAACAGATCAGCCCCGCCGTCACAGCATGAACCCAGGCGTGGAAGGCAAACGCAAGGGGCTTGTCAGAGGTGAGGAGCGGCGCATTCCAGGTATCTGCCAGGTACATACTGGGTATTGCTCGAATAAAGTGTGTCGGTGCAGTAACTCAGAAGCAGGGGGTCCCTGGACCAGAAAATCATGCGGTTCAGCTCAGGGGACCCTTGCTCCCGCACAATATTATTAAAAATACATCATGCTGCTTCTTACCATAGCGGCTATCCGCTAAGGCAATGAAGGGGTTAAGGCAAATAGCATGTTATTGGGACAATTGCCCCAATAAACATTGCAATAACAAACAACACCCCCTGTGCCACCAAAAACCACTTTACCCCTAAACTACACACATATATGTTATTTGGGGATGCAAAATAAATGATACTCAGAGGCTAGCGGTGGCCCTCAGGTGTTCCACACAGGTGCCCGAGGGTCCTCGTGACCCCAAAAAATTATAAACAAAACACATAATACTTATAAACAAATACACCCCCCTCCTAACACATACCGTATAGTAATGTACAAAATTTACTATTATCCACAAATGGATATAGTGTATTTGCCCATTTAAAATACATTCATCACAATAAATAAAATAAATAAATATATTGCAATCACCCTTGTCCGGGCCCATGATGAAGGCCATCATCATTCTTATCACCATCATGTCCCCTTCAGTGCTGCAAAACATACACAAGAATAAATGAGCCAATGTAAGTCCCCTAACCCTTAATCACCTTAGCGGTTTTACCGCTACAGTCATTAACGGTTAACCCAACCTCCCCCACACACCAGGAGGCCTAAAACACCCTCCCCACTACCCCACCCGTGAGCCTAAACACCCTCACCACTACACACTCGGGAGGCCTACCCACCTGTCATGGGAACAATAACCCCTTCCCCACCACACTACCCAAAATAATCATAATATATTTAATAAACAATACATAACCCACCCCTTTGCCCTCTCACATAATACATGATGTAGATTCTTTTACATACAGGTTAATCCCTAGGCCCACGGGAGTCCGGTGGTTGGAAGGTGTCCACAGGCCCACAGTGTCCCTAGAGGGGGGTGCTCACAGGGTGTGGAGGCCTACGGGTATAAACCACCAGGCGCTGGTCCTCCAGGGGTTTACGCGGGTCACCGTGGGCTTAAAATGGTGGTCCCATGGGTGGGCTGTGGGTGTCTGGGGGGCCGGGTCAGCCCCACAGTTTCTGAGGGCCCGGTGGTTCCCACAGGGGTCTGGGGCCATCGGATGGTCCACAGGTCCGCGAGCACACCAGATGTGGGGACCCCGGTTCTTCCCCGCAGGTGGTCTCAGAGGTCTCCGCAGTCCTAAGGAACCAAACCTGTATGTAAAAAATAAAACCTTTAATAAATACCACCACCCCCCCCCCCCAAACACATACAGTACAGCAATGTGCAAAAATAACTATTATCCCGAAATGGATAATTAGATTTTTTATCCATTATTAAACACATTAATTAGGATAATAATAAAAACAGTTTACTTACCTCATCAATATGAAGCCCCTTCGCCAGCAGGGCCCTCTGTCCTACGTTGCCAAAAAAAAACATAGCAAATATATTCTGATGTCAATTAACCCCTAATCACCTTATCGGTTAATAACCGCAAAGGAAATAATGGGTTAGCCACGCCCCGTTACCCATCCTTCACCCTCATTTGTACAGTGGCTTCATTTTGGGGGACCCACGTGGGACCCCATGTTTTATATAATTCTTTTCTTATACCCTGGAGCGCAAGGCAGTTTTCTTTTCATTCAGATGATAGTGTCTCGATGAGTTTCAGGCAGAGAACAGATGCCAGGGCTATGCTTAGAACAGTATAGGGCTCGTTCACAGAAGCAGGAAGGACACACATTACTGATCACCCAGTGTTTACAGGGGATTGGGACCCCTACAAAAGTATGCTTACTGGGTCTCAGCCGAATAAAGGGCAGCATAGAGAGGGAAGTAGAGAGAGCTGGCCCTAGGGGTAAATGGTACCATCTCGGAGCCTGGGCTTGTCCGGTAGTCCTAGTACATAAGAAGGTGGGATCACCCATTTCTGTGTGGACTACCAGGCAGCTCAACGCAGGCACGGTTTCAGATGCCTCCCCTGCCCGCATGGATGAGTTGCTGGATGAACTAACGGGTGGCAAGGTATCTGACCATCATGGTTCTAAGTAAAGGGTACTGGCATATCCCTTGACCCAGGTAGGTAGGGAGACGTCGGCTTTCATCACCCAAGTGACCTCTATGAATTTTAGTGATGTCATTTGAGAAAGAATGCACACCGGCTACCTTCCAACGCTTGGTCAATGATTTGCTAGGGGTATGCAAGGTTTTGCAAGGGCTTATCTGGATGATATTGCTGTGTTCAGTAACTCTTGGGAATCACTTAATTATTTAGCTGCGGTGATAGCCAGGATTAAAGAGGCAGGACTCCCTTAAAACCTAGCCAGTGCTTAGTATGGATGGCGGAAAACTATATACTTAGGGCATTGGGTGGGTGGAGGTCACCTCAAGCCAAGAACCAGACTAAGGTAGAGGCAGTAGTGCAGTGACCCACTCCCAAAACCCAGAATAAGGTTATGGCTTTCCTAGGCACCTCAGGCTACTATAGAAAATTTGTTCCCCAGTATAGTGCCATTGTCACCCTGACTGACTGACACAGAAGCATCTGTCTGTGCTGATAGTCTGGTCTCAGCCTTGTGAAAAGCAAAGCATTTAGGCTTTGGAAGACTGCATTGGCCAGTTCACCATCCTCGCTGCCCAGATTATTCAAAAAAGTTTCTGGTGCAGACGGATGCCTCAGACTTTGGCATTGGGGCTGTGCCAGCAGGGGTGGGATGAGGAGGGCAGTGAACATCCAGTGGTTTTCTGAGCCGCAAGCTGCTGCCCAAGCTTTAACCTTTCAGTCCTGAAGGAACAGATTGACAGATACAATTTTTAACCTTAAATGCCTCCTTTTTTATCTGGAAGAACAATCCAATTGACCAGGCCATTTATTCTTCGCACACCGTTCAGGAGAGAAACACTCCAAAGGAGACTCCAAGAGACCATGGAATGCAGAAACCTAACTCTTTTAGGGTATCTCGTTTGATAATCCGAGATGAACATATGGGTGGTTGACGAGTACGCAAGACTATTGGTATTTCTCGCTCTCCTGTGGGAGGACATATACATACTGTAGAGCTAGAGCAGAGAAGCAGTGTTTTTGGAAAAAAGAACTGATTGTAAATTAAGCCATTTGGATTAACATATACACACAAGTAATAAACCTGTGTGACACCATGATTCCAAAAGGAATTTTCATTCCCAATGCACCTAGCCAATTTCCAAGACCAAAGGTCCAATCAAACCCTTTTGGTTCCTCTTGCATTCTAGATTGGGTTTCTGCTAGAGTGTCCATATCAGGCATATGCTTTTTGATTGGTCATCAATGTAAACACAACATCTTTACCCACTAACTTACAAACTCTCCTTGTGATGTCATCAGATAACCTAAATGCCATACATTTGCAATACTGTTCTAAATTTGTTATATTTGCTACTGAGCCTTAAAATAGCGTCTTTGTATCGTTAAAAACGGCATCATATTGCCTACTAAAAAATCTAATTTTGCATTAAATCATACATTCCTAAAAAGGGTATTAGACCTCCCGCAACTCTCTTAACTGAGCTACTTTAATGATTAATGCCCTTCGATCTCGTATTCTTTGCTTAGGTAGAGTGGACATTATTTGAAAAGCGGCAAATTCTATTTCTGAGAATAAGTGGGGGTTGGTGGGGGTGTAATATTTCCTAGGAGCGACTGCGCACAACATACCTCTTACATACTACATTACTCAGACTATCGGAACAAGACAAAATGGCTGCCATGGTCAAAATGACTGACTTGTGATCCTTTCCTTGTGGTTGACACAACGCCTTTGGATGACCTCCCCACCTTCCTCACATCAATCTTCTGAGCCCCCTCTTATCCTTTAGAGACAGTTCATTTAAAGAACAGTTAACCATATCATAGGTCCTGCCGGACCGAAAAAAATATTCCCATAGTGCATAACTTGATTCCTTTCTGGCCATGTATCGGCCCAGTTGATTTCTTCTTCGGTCTCTCTTCTGGGGACTGCTGACATCTTCATCACCAAAGATACATAGCATCGGTGGGGCGGGCTGCAACACACTTCTAGACCAAAGTTCTCTGCTTTTCAACACATACATAGAGAGTATATGAGTAGGACAGACACAAATACCAAACATTCACTAGCTTCGCTCCCAGCAAAATAATCTAACCACCAAGTCCCAATTAATCCCAAACTCATATCTACCTTAATCAATGGAATCACTTCCCAATAACATAACCTGATCTAGTTGCGGATAATGCTTATCTATCTCTATCACAGAGTCAATAACTTCCATAGGGCAAACTCGTATTTCTACTCCTTGTAACCAATTTCTTAAATATATAGTGCATCTATTTTATAATATATTGTCTTTTCCAAGGGGTTAAATATAACTCATGGTTCCTGGGGTGCAACCTATGGGCTAAACACTATATCTGTTACTACCTTATCGTCCTCATATGGACACCACTTATATAAACCTAATAGAATAAACATTATAATTAAAATAATAAAACCTGGAAAAATGATAAAAAGTTCAAAGTTCATATATTGTGGTCGGATTTCTCTCTAGAACTTTTCATCCTTTGTTGGTTAGTGCCGGGTTTATTATGACCAAAACACCAACTGAAAATAGATGTGTTTTTGGCCTTCCCTCCTGGTTGAGATTTAATTTGAAGGGACTGTGTTTACACTTGTGAACATGGATCCAGGAAAATACTCTGACAGGGTAGAATCTGGAATGGGCCTTCCACTTTAGATGAAGCGCTTTTGGTAGGAATATGCTTGACCCAGTCACCTTTATCTTCATCTAATTGGAAGGACTGCCACGGACATGAGACACTCAAACAATTGCATTTTTCCACAAAATAGATGCTGATTTAAATCGTCTGTTAGAGCAAATCTTTACAACATTAAATCTTCAAGGTACCTGGGGTGACCATTGGTCTACCCATGAGAAAAGTTTCTTTTGATAGAGCAAAACAGCAATAATACAGGAATAATACCCTCCTTTTGTTCAAATCTTATCAACACAATGAAACAGTATTTTAAACAAACCTTAATGGCTTAAATATAGAGCTTGATGTATAGCAAAACTAATCTTAAACCTTGTATAAAATTTACATTAAAATTCTGAAAAGCCCTAATGATAATAAATCTGCCTATAGTCTTCTGACGACAGAAACTTTTAAACACAAATAACATCTGGTTTTCTGCAAGAACAACCTGTAGCATAAAAAAATTATAGACACAGATTTAAGGTGGACACATTTGTGAGAAAAAGATGGTATAAATTAAAATGATGAAATATTAAATATTTGATCACTTTGCAGAAAAATAATTCCATATAGAACCCTCCCCCTTGTATTTGCCTTGAGGAAGCGTGGCAACACGAAACGCAGCGTGGCATACAGGTGCACGCGCATGACGATCGCCTACTTGCGAGTCAGCTGGCGGCAGTGTCTGCTCGGAGTGCAGTGTGTTCTACATTAGTGGCTTTATATTGATCGGATGACCTCAGAAGCCCAGTATACCAGACACTTATTACTCTGTTTGCTTACACAGTAGTAGTAGGGTGTACATTAGTGCATCCTAACTATGCATATTAACTGGTTACCTCACATAAGCACTGACCCTTTATTGACCACTCTGATAACAGAGCTGGTGTCGGGTCAGTGCGTGCAGTCAGGGTCTGCACACTTATACGTACCTCAGCAGCCGAGTAGTTTTAGAGTTGTTTGGTTACATTGGACTAGTGGTTACTTTATCCACTTGTTCACACTGCAAGACACTAGTTTAGTGATTCTATGCTGTTCATCAGTGACCAGAACATTACAGTCCCTTTATCCTAATGCGGACCCACCACGGTAATTTTAAAACCGCGGGGGCACGCAGCTTTTTTCGGCAGGTTTCCCGCGCCTCGGGCGCTTTCATGATAAGCGCCATTAGCGCTTATCTGATGATGTGGCCGCCGCGTGGGAAACTCCGATAGAAACGGAGAAAGGAGAAAAGCCCCGCATTTATCCGGGTAAGTTTGTAGAATAAAGGCGGCCGCCAAAGTACATTAAGTGTTCATACTATAGGATTTGAGCATTTAATATTCGTTTTAATCCCCATTATTTTACACGGATAATAAAAATTTACGTTTAACCCCTTCATTACCACCCCATCAGGTGTTTAGAGTGCCCATCTAGGTTTCTGTTCTCTGTTAATTTGAACTTACATTAGTCAATGTTTGTCCATCTCCAGCCCATAACAAGCTGAAATAACTTTCTGGACATCCTGCCAAAACCTCGGAACAGAAAAAATAAAAACTGTTAATTACTGGAGTTTAATATACAGTACACTGCAATACAATTTGGGACAGCTCAAATATGAAGATCCTCACACAGCCGATACAGGATAAATTTGACTGGTATTCAAAAATTAACTTGTATTTTTGTTTTAAACAGAAATGATACATGGGACACCACTTTATTCGAGCTCGGCTAGTCCCACGAATTGGGTATACTCGGGGTGTATTGAGGTTTGTGCTGTTTTTTCGCCGAGTGCATTGCGTTATTTTCCAGGCAGGGATTGAAGCATTTTATTCCCGCTGGCTGCAATACTGCACAGTATATAATATATATATATAATATAATATATAATATATATAT